>LZPO01066393.1:17484-40215 GCA_001675575.1 Neotoma lepida | reverse complement strand
ATTTCCTCTTTTGAGAATTCTCTATAACTGAACTCCATTTTTACCTGGCTTGTTTTCCTGATGCCTAGTTACTTTTTTAATTCTTTACATATTTTGGATATTAGTCCACTATTGGATGTGTGTCATTTGTGAAAAGCCTTTTCCCTTTCTGCAGCCTGATGCTTTGTCTGAATGATGGCAGCCTTTGCTGCGCTTTTCAGTTTCAAGAAGTTCCATTTATTAATTGTTGTTTTTAGTGCCTATGCTATTGATATTCTAGTCAGAAAGTCTTTTCCTGTGACAAATGGGTTTAAGAGTATTTCCTACTTTCTCTTCTATTAGATTCAGTGAATCTGGCCGTATGTTGGGGTCTTTGATACATTTTGTTAGGTCTCAAACCTGGGACAAATGGCTGACTGAGGTGCCTAGTAACATGTCAAAGTGGACTCTGGACACCAGTCTCCTTATGTACCTACTTGTTACAGGGTCATCCTGGCTGGCATACACCACCCTCTATCCTGACCTCTCAAGACAAGGGGCTGGAATGCCCTTCTCCCAGCTGCTCTTCCCTATATAACCTCACTGTTGTGAAATAATCTTTTTGTACACCATGAAGATTTGTCACTCAGATTGGTTTAATAAAAAGCTGAACAGCCAATAGCTAGGCAGGATTTGGGGGGCAGAGATGACACTGGGAAGAAGAAGGGCCAAGACATGGGAAGAAGCCAGACAGAAGGAGAATGAGTTGGACACAATAAAAAATGTGATAGAGGTAAAAGCCACATGGTAGAACATAAATCAATAACAATATGGGTTAATTTAAGTTGTGAGAGCTAGTTAGTAACAAGCCTAAGCTATTGGCTGAGATTTCATAATTAATAAGAAAGCTCCATGTGGTTATTTGAGAGCTGGCAGGCAGGATAGAAAAATATGCCTACACTTAGTCATTGTGGCTACCTCACTTTTCTGTCTCTTGCTCTCTTGGCTACTGCTCTGGATTTTCTTCTCTCCTTCTCCCCTTTCCCCTTTTCTCATACAGCTTGGTTCATTTGGTGGGTCATGTTCATGTAGGCCACTTCCAGAGGCTTCTAGCTATGCCATCCCTCATATCTACAATAAACCTTCTCCTCCACCATACTTAGGAGCAAAGCATGTCCTCCTTTTGTTTTTTTG
This sequence comes from Neotoma lepida, assembly GCA_001675575.1. Taxonomy (NCBI): domain Eukaryota; kingdom Metazoa; phylum Chordata; class Mammalia; order Rodentia; family Cricetidae; genus Neotoma; species Neotoma lepida. Next base: position 39,063 of record LZPO01066393.1, on the reverse strand, counting down.
TTGTTCTTTTTCATTCATCTGGTGCTGAAACCAATGGAATGGCATAAATGAGTTCACTTTCAAGAGACTTGGCTGCTCTGAATCTAGCTTGTGATCTGACTTTTCTAAGGTATGTATGGATCATTTGTTTCTGCTGGCTTCTGCCACCCATCAAATTTGATTCCAAATTCTAGAGTTAATCTCTCCTCCACTCTGTCTTTCAGGCTCTTGGAGCTTACTATGCCCGTGTGGCCATCTATCTCTATTTGATAGGTGTTATCCGAGAGTTGCCTGATTTGTCTACTATTATTACAAAAGACACACTGGTGTACCAGGAAGCTCCTTTTGCCTCCACTGGGCCCCAGTTACAAGGACAAGGAATGACTCTCCTCTGTGATTTGGAACATTTCTCTCTGACAAGTTTCCCTGCTTGGTGATGCCCTAGATGGAAATTCTTGTCTCCAGGACACTTTATCCACCCCAGCTCAGCTCCTTCCTGGAATTTTCTCTTGACTTCCCCTAGGATCTGCTGTCCCACCTGCCACCACCTGTGACCCAGTTCTTAATTTCTTAACTCCCTCTTGGAGTTTATAGAAATTCCCTCCATAAGAGTTTCATTTTGTGACTCTCTCTCTCTCTTCTCTTTGGACTAAAAACAGTTTTGCTTCAGTACAGATCAATGGTCAAAGATTATCACGTTAGAGCTTCAAATTCTCTCAAGTAGTAACACTACACAAACAAAAGAAAGATCCTTAAATGTCTTATATCTAAACTTTCTCTGCTTTACACTTTCAAAAGTGTCTTATCTCTGAGGTTTCTCTCCTTCCCACTCTTAAAAAGCTTTTATCTCTACAACTTCTTACTCTCTGCTCTCCAAAAATCTCCTAAGACTATACTGTATCTCAGAATTTGTAAGTTCATTGGGTGTGGTTAAAAAATCTGTAACAAAATTTAGTTTAAAACATAACAAAAGGTTGATTAAAAATCTATACATGGACAATCTTAATTTGTCATAACATACTATGTATGTGATTCAAGTCTTGTTTAAAATATGTTATATATGCAACTTAGATTCAACATATATTTAAAAAACAAATATATCAAAATAGATATTTTAAATACCAACTAAATGGTTGGCAGCAATGTTTACTAAGGTTAAAAGGTACATACCATGTGACTTCACTATCTTAAGATGACCACATGGTATAAACCAATTTAGGCAGCACCTATAAAACCTCTTAGCCATATTGAGCTCTTGGTTTATCATTGTATCTCCTTTTAGACTAAGAAAGCAATAGAAGGTATCCAAAATATCTTGGATTGGGGTGGATTTTTGTATGATGATAAATTCCTAAGGTTATAAAAGTCTACTCAGATTAACAAAAGTTGACTTAGAGATCTACATCTAACTACTTATATATTTGCTAACTATGTTCAATGCCAGACTTCCAGAAAATTTAAGGAGCAATATATGTTTGATGAATAAGGTATGTTTGATAGATCAAGTTTACAAATTCCTAAAGTTTACTCAGGTTAACAGTAACTGAGTTGAAGATATATGTCTAGCCTCTTTGCTTTTGCTAACTTTACTGAACTTTAGATATTTGTCTAACTTCCTTGTCTTTACACACTTTATTAAGCTTTAACTATTTGGATAAACTGAGTCATATAAGAAACTGTAATATTCTATAATGTTGCCCTGTGAAACAATCAGTCAAGTGCCAAGTTTCTCTATGGACTGTGTTTGTGATTTTAAGTTTACTCTTTTTATCATTTAAAATTTTGTTTTGAAGCTCAAGATCTCCAATTAAATCTTCAACTGAAATATTTAAGGCTCAAACATAACAGAGATAAAGCTATAAACTCCTAATTTTATATACACTAACTTGTTATAAATTATTAAACATAATTCAGACATACAAGTTAATATTTTTTCAAAGTTAAGCCTAAAGGAAGTAACTAAAAACCATTAAAGTTTGTTCTACTCATGTCCCCATACTCTTAAAAAAATCTGCTGAATCTAGGAATTTAAACTGTTCAATAAAAAAGCTTCCCATGATAGACAGAAATGCCAGATCCTAGAGGCAACCCTAAGGTCTACAAAGAAGACAGATCGGGCACTAACAACTCCACTTGGATTGTGGTAACACTAGCTACAGCAGCAAGTATACTAGCTTCTTCCCCAAGGCTGCAGCTGCCTTGTTAGTTCATTTAAATCAGGCCTCAGATCTCACTTTTCCAGAGCTGCTAGACTCCTGCTGAGAAAGGAAGACACAGAAAGTTTACCTTATGACAGACTTCACTCTAATACAGAGAAACTCACAAAACAGGTTTCAAAGTAACTTTTTACTGTAACTCCTTTATTTAAAGGATCTTGCTTTACAATGACTGCTCTCAAACTCAATCACATGTGTCTCATGGTAAATGATTGAATTAAAAAAAGAGGTTTAAAGTTTATGTAAGTTTTGAAGGTCTAACTAAGTGTTCTAATGTATATAAATACAAGTTGTAAAGGTCCAAGAATATGAAAGTTTAAGTTCTGAGGGACTAAAAAGTGTTTTAAGATGTATAAATGTAAATTATAAAGGTCTAAGGATGTGATTTAAGGTACATAAAAATGATAAATGTTTCATATTTCTTACCCTCTCTATGCTGTAGTTATACTAAGACTTCAAAAGCTCAGCGTTTTAACAGTGGAGTTCTGATAAGCTATTAGTCTAGCCCTGGCAAAGAATTACTTATTATCATAGTCACAAGCTCAAAATTTTAAATATCTTTTGATGGTCTTCTAAGTAAAGGCTTAACAATACTTCTTATTGTGCTAAAAACATCTTTAAACTCAAAAAATTCATGTAAGCTTCAGGAAGTCAACTTGTATCCACTTCTCAGAGGTTAAAGGGACTCCAGATAAGTACTCCTGTCAAGCAACAACCTAAGTTTCCCCACCTGCCTTTTCCTTTTCCTCTCCCCTTTTACTGGTCTTGGAACTCCCCTCCCGCAACTACCAGGACCATGGAACTGAAAGTTTCAAGATAAAATTTCCTCCTACACTCCTTAACTTTACCCTTTCTCCCTAGTCTATCTGTCCCAGCAGGATTCAGGTCCACTGTAGACTGCTCCAAGACTGCCTACAGCATGCTGGCCCCCAGGTGCTCTTTCTGAATCTGGGTGCTAGACAGCTCCAAAGGGGTTTGCCCCAGGTGGTTCAGCTAAACAGACTGCTCCAAAGTAGCCTGCAATTCCCTAGCACTGGGTGGTCCTGCAGAACCTGGGCAGGAAGCTAAACAGCCTCCATTCCTCTCTCTCTTCCTGGCCTTGTCCAGCATTCCAGCTTTCCTGGCCCCTGAGAAAGAAACAATGCTCCTTTTTCAGCTGGAAGTAGTTATAGAAGAGATTACTGTTGCCCCTTTACTAACAACTGAAATACCCTCACTCAAAAATAATATTGAAAAGAAATTAAAACAGTACAAAGTCACAAAAGTCAGGATGCCCGGAGGGCTATCTGAAAGCAACTGATTAACCACTGAATGTCCCAGCTCCGGAGATAGTCTTTAGGAGAGGTCTTGTGACAAACAAACAGGCCCAGATAACTCAGGCACCTAAGAGTAAGCAGAGATAAGCCACAGGAACTGTAAAAATTCCTAAGAGTAAGCTAGTAAATAATAATAATAATAAACCCATACTAAACCCCCCCTTCCCTTTGAAAAATCTTGTGATTCTTGCCTTAAAAAGCTAAGCTCACAGAGCAGGGACAGATTTTCTTCTCTGTCTTGCCTCAGGGCACTGCAGATGAAATCTCCCTGCCTGGCTTGTATTTCGAGAGAATAAACCTTGCTGTTGCATTCTGGACATCCGTGGTCTCCGGTGGTCTTTTTGGGGGTCCTAATCTAGGCATAACAACAACAAAATGTCTGGAATATCAGGTCTCAAACCCAAGGCAAATGGCTAACTGAGGTGCCTATTAACATATCAAAGTGGACTCTGGCTTCCAGTCTCAGTCTCCACCTGTGACAGTGTCCTAGCTGACATACATTGCCCCCTTCCTTAAACTTTCCAGCCCAGGGACTGGGCTGAGCTTCCCTTCCCCCAGCTGCTCTTCCCTATTTAACCCTGCCATTTTGGTTATGAGGTCCTTCTTGGCCTCTTGCCCACTTGACTGCTGCTCCTAGTTCACCTTTCTCCCTCTCTCATCACCCCTCCCTTCTCCTTACATGTCTTGATTCAGTGATGCTTCAGTTTCTGTGAGCCTCTGTGAGCTCTGCTTAGCTGATTCCATCGGCCATGTTCTCTTTGTGTCCTCAACACTCCTGGATCCTACTGTTGTATTTTAAAAGGTAGACGGGGGCCTTGGTGTGTTGGAGCCAAGGAGCATGGCAAAAAATCACTCATGCCTTGCAGACAGTGCTCACATAGAGGATTTTATTGGGGAGAAGGGAGAGAGGGTTGCTGAGGAGAGAAGAGGAAGAAGAAGAGAAGAAGAGATGGGAAAGGAGGAAGAGAGGAGGTGCAGACATGACCTCGTGGGAAGAGAGAGGAAGAGAGAGAGGAAGGTGGGCAGGCCCACCTCTTAAAGGGGGCTAAGCACATGCACAAATGGACTATGTAAATAGGTTATGTAGAATGATGTTGTCAGGACCCTGAGCAGGCCAAGGTACTGCCTGCTTACTGGCAAGGTTCGCAAGGGTCTGGCCAGATAATGCTTAAATGGTAACATTCCTCCCTTTTGTTTCTTATAAAAAGGTGAGTTATGAATAGCAAGTGAGGTGAGAATGAAGGGCACCGAATTCTTGAGACTGCTTCCTGCTGACTTGGGATCAAGTGGGGTGGGGGAAGTTGGGAGTCAGAGTAATGTACAGTGGGAGGTGTGAGTGGAGAAGCATTCAGTTATCTGCCATCCTGGAGACCTCAGACATCTGTTTCTTGAGGGAGCTGAGAAGACAGGTTGCTAGAAGAAAAAATTGATTTTTATCATCAGCTCCATGAGCAGGGCTAGACATGGGAAGAGTGATAACTGCCAGAAAGAATGGAACAGAGAAGTGCCCTGGTTGTACAGAAGAGGCAAGGGTAATTGAGCAAGACACGAGAGCAGATATGCCCTTCATTGGGACATCTTGGAAAACCAGGTTCCAGTTGCTGGGTAGGTGCCCACACCTAGGAGTGAAGTCCCGGGAACTTGGGGAGATGGCATGCCAAATTGAAGGAGAATATGTTCTTCAGGAGTACCTGAGCCATCACATCTGCTGTTTCTCTGGAGATGGTAGATGCCTCTATCCATTCTCTAAAAGTGCCAACAAATTAGGAGGTAACAGAGTTTTTATGAGTAGGCATGTGGGTGAAGCTAACCTGCCAGTATTCACCCAGTTGGCATCCTCAGAGGTGGTACATGGGCTGGCATATCTGGAGGACACCCTGTGAGTTGGCCTTGGCATGATTCTGGCAGGAGGGGTGGACCTGTGCAGGAACCTGCAGGTGCCTGTAAAACAACAGGAACAGATTTATATCTTGGTGTCACAACAAAAGGCTAGAAATTTAAGGACCGCTGAGAACTGTTTGTAGTCAGTGCTCCATCAGTTTATCAAAACTGCATTTATCAATGCTAAAACTTTTAACCTCTGAAGTTACATCTGAAACCAGTTTATCCTGTACCATGAGGTCTGTGAATGAGACATTCCTGTCTGTACTTTTAACAGGAAACTTACTAATGAGCTACCAAGGTGCTTGTAGCCTTGGGATTGGGTGTAGAACTGTAGAACTGGCAAGTCTATTAATACCCTGGTCATCAAACACCATCAGATCTGAGAAGGATAAGTAAATGAGCTTTCCAATAAATAAGACAGCTTTCCAGTTACCTAGGCAGTCCCAAGTCTCTCCATGGTCATTAGCGGACAAGTCCCAGAAGTAGCACTTGTTCAGCTGCCAATCCCAGAAGATCTGACAGATTTTTTTTTTTTTTTTTTTTTGGGCAGATCGGCCTGCCTGTCTTGGCAGAGCAGGACAATTAATCCCCCACTGCTCCACTTATTCATAGTCTAGACAGGATCTCAGCAGAAGTTTAAAGTGTAAATCAACTTTTAATTGCATGGCTGGCTTTGTCATATTTGAAGCAAGCCTCCAAGGTGGAAGTTCTTCTGTGGTCATCCATCTTCTTGGAGAAGATACAAGATGCTGCCAGGAGCTGGCATGTCTCTCTATAATAAAAAAAAAAAATTTATGTTAAATGCTATATTCTCAGACTGCTATAGATGTTTGAGGAGCAGAGGACAAAATATTGCTTCTATTTCCATTTTCAGGTCTTGAATAGTTCTATTTATTTCCTTCAACTATTTTTTTTTATTGGTTTTCTTTAAGGGCTTTAGTCATTTCCTCCAATATTTTGTTTGTCTTTTCCTCAATTTCTTTAAAAGATTTATTCACTTCTTCTTTAAAGACCTCTATCATCTTCATAAAGTTGGTTTTAAGGACATTTTCTTGTACTTCAGCTGTGTTGGACTTTTCAAGGCTAGCTGTATTAGGATAGTTGGGCTCTGGTGATGACATATTGCCTTGGCTATTGTTGGTTGTATTCTTGCATAGGTGTGTACACATCTGGATTTGGGATTATAGGTCTTGGTGCTTGTTTCTGAGTTTGTCTTTGTTGGGTGGGTGTTTTGTTACATGGTATCACTTTGCTTTCTGGACTTCTGGCCTGTGTAGCCTGGAGTTCTGGCAGCCAACATGGCCTCCATTTCACAGGCAGTGTGAGCCTGAGTTGGGGCTGGACTTATCATGGCTAGGGTGGCCTTTGATCTAGCAGGGAGTCTCTTCCCAAGTTGGCAGCTGGGACATGGTCATTAGGAGGGGAGAGGGTTTGGCTATAGTGTTGGGCAGGCACTGAGAGAGTGGAGGAGGTCCTCAGGTGGGCAGCCTATCTCTAGTTCTGGTGGCCATTGTGGTCTATGGTCCAGCATGAGTCTCCACCAGAGTTGGTAACTGGAGTTGTGTAGACTGGTGTGGCCTCCAGTCCAGCAGTTCGACTTGCCTGAGTTCACCTACTTGTTCTTCTGGCTGGTGTGACCTGCACTGTAACAGGGAATGTCAACCCAAATTGGGGGCAGGGGCATAACAGTGGGGGCAGATGGTGGGAAGGGAAGGGTGTCAGCAGATTGGGTCTTTGGGAACTGAACTGAGGGAGTGGGAGATTTCTCTGGGCATGTGCATAGACTACCTGTTCTGGCTGTTGTGGCCTGCACCTGAGCAGGTGATGTCTTCCCTAGTTGGGGATGAGGGCATGGCAGTGGGGGTAGGTAGTTGGGAGGGAGAAGTGACAATGAATTGGGACTTTGGGAACCAAACTGCAAGCATCCTGTCTGTTCTGGCTTGATTCTGTGGTTTTTATCTTTCAATTTGTTTATATGGTAGATTTATATTTGTTAATTACTTATGTTGAACCATTCCTCTATCTCTGGGATAAAGCCTACTTGGTCAAGGTGAGTGATCTTTCTGATGTGATCTTGCATTCAATTTGCAAGTATTTCATTGAGAATTTTTGTATCCATGTTCATAAGGGAAATTGGTCTTCAATTCTCTTTCTTTGGTCTTTATATGCTTAAGTATCAGGGCAACTCTGGACTTGTAAAAAGAATTGGGCAATGTTCTTTTTGTTTCTATTTTGTAGAATATTTTGAGGAGTATTTCTTTGAATGCCTGGTATAATAATCCATTGAATCCATCAGGTCTTGGGGGTTTTTGTTTGTTTGTTTGTTTGGGTTTTTTGGGTTGGGAGACTTTTAATTACTGCTTCCATTTCACTAGGGGTTATAAGTCTACTTAAATTGCTTATCTGACTGTGATTTAACTTTGGAAGGTTGTATTTATTGAGATAATTATCCATTTCTTTTAAATGTCCCAATAGAGCAGAGTGTAGATTTTTAAAGAATAGCTTTACAATTCTCTAGATTTCCTCGGTATTTGTTGTTGTAATCCCCCATTTATCTCTAATTTTGTTAATTTGGATATTTTCTCTTTGCCTTTTAGTTAATTTGGGTAAGTTTTTTTTTCAATATTATTGATTTTATCAAGGAACCAACTCTCTGTTTTATTGATTCTTTGTATTGTTTTTGATGGTTGTTTCTATTTCATTGATTTCAGCCTGAATTTGTTTATTTCTTTATGTCTACCCATTTTAAGTGTAATTTCTTCTTTTTGTTCTAGCCCTTTCAGCTGTGCTGTTAAGTAAGCAATATGAGATCTCTCCACTTTTCTATGTAGACTCTTACTGCTATGAACTTGTGTCTTAGAACAACCTTCATTATGTTCCATATATTTGGGTATGTGTGCTTTGATTTTCATTCAATTCTGGAAAGTTTTTAATTTCTTTCCTAATTTTTCTCTTGAACCATTTTTCATTTAGCAGTGAGTTGTTCAGTTTCCATGAGTTTTTAAGCTTTCTGTTGTTTCTGTTATTGTTGATATCTAGCTTTAATTCATAGTGGTCAGATAGGATGCAGGGTACTATTTCAATTTTCTTGTATATGTTGAGACTTGCTTTGTATCCAAGAATGTGGCCAATTGTAGAGAAATTTTCATGAGGTTCTGAGAAGATATATCCTTTATTGTTTGGGTGAAATGTTTTGTAAATATCTATTAGGTCCATTTTGTTTATGTCATTAGTTAGTACCAGCATTTCTCTATTTAGCTTTTGTCTGCATGACCTGTATGTTAGTGAGAGTAGAATGCTGAAGTTACCCACAATAATTGTGTGATGGTCAGTAGATGATTTATGCTATAGTGGTGTCTTGTTTTTATTTTTGTTTTTTTTTTTTTTGAACATGGGTTCTCTTGTGTTTGATACATAGATATTAAGAATTGCAATGTCCTTTTGTCAGAATTGTCATTTAATGAGTATGTAGTATTCTTCTGTGGTGGTTAGAATAAGAATTTCCCCCATATGTTCATATATTTGAATGTTTAGTCACCAAAGACTGGAACTATTTTAAAGGATTAGAAAGATTAGGAGGTGTGGCCTCGTTAGAATAGTCATGGTCTTATTGGAGAAAGTGTGTTACTGGGGATGGACTTTGAGTTTTCAAAAGTTCATACTAGGCTGAACACGTTTTACTCTCCCTTTCTGTGCTTATGCATCCAGATGTAGCTCTCAGCTACTTCTCTTAAATGATACCTGCCTGCCACCATGCTCTCTGCCATGATGATAATGGACTAAACCTCTAAAACTATACGCAAGCTCCAATTAAATTCTTTCTCTTATAAGAGTTGTATTGCTCATGGAGTCTCTTCAGAACAATAGAACACTGACTAAGACAGAAGTTGCTACCACAGAGTGGGGTATTGCTGTGACAAGCCTGACTACGTTGTTTATTGGAGGAATACTGAACACTTTGGGACTTTGGACTAGAAAAGCAATTAGATATTTCAGCAGAGATTAATGGGCCATCCTAGTAGGAGCACATAAGACAGTGCTGAGGACAATTGAACTGTAGGGGTCCAGCTCAAGAAGATTCATAGTGGAAGAATATTAATAAGTAGTCTAGAGAACATTCTTGTGATATTTTGGCAGAGGATGCAGCTGCATTTGCCCTTCTCTTAAAAATCTGCCTGAAGCTAAATTGAAGAGTTTTGAACTAATGGAATTGGCAGAGGAGATTTCAATATAGTCTAGAATTGACTGTGTCATTTGGTTGCTAGACATCACTCTTATACAGATATAAAATGAAGAATAACAAGCTAAGGAAAAATACAATGTACAGTTTGAGGATAAAAGAACCAATAGCAAGTATAATGGAGTCAAGTCCAGTGCCCAAGGAGATAAAAGGTTTAAAGAATAGCCTGGACCTAAATGGAAAAAAAGAGTGGTGATCTCATTGCAAGACCACAATTAGTTAAGTTTCCAAATAGTGAAAAGGAACTAAGGAAAATCTTAACCTGTGAAGGAAACCATCAACAACAGAAAACTGACATAAGTGTAATATATAACAAGGGGGCAAGATTCCAGCCCCATCAAGCATCAGAACTTGGCCACTTAGGCCATGTGGCCTTAGAATCAATGAACTCAATGAATGATATAATAAAGTGGTTGTGGAATTTCCCACTGCAGCTGAGGAAAGCCACTGATGCCAGGCATATGTCAGGGGTATTCCTGCATGGAGGCTCAGATAGGCCATTGCATGAAGCTGTGAAGGTAAAGCCTGGATTTCATTGGAGACCCCAAGATGCTGGAGATGACAGAGTCATGGGATATCTGCCAAAAAGAGGTCCTAACAGGGTGCAGAACCAGCCCAAGAGAGAGAAGTATGTTGCAGTCAATAAAAGGGAGTTGGAGATCTGAAGAGCACACTGACATCAGACATCTCCATGTAGAATTTGGAGTTTGCCTTGTTGGTTTTCACTTTTGCTTTGGCCCATTATTTCTTCACTATGTTCCCTTTCCTCTCTTTTGGAATGGTAATGTAAATTCTGTACAACTGTATGTTAAAAGTATGTGATCTATTTTTTATTTTGATTTCACAGGTGGTTATGGTTAAGAGATTACCTTGAATCTCAGAAGGGACTTTGAACTTTGGAATTTTAAACAGTGGTGAGACTGTGATAGACTATGAGGACTTTTGAAGTTGGACTGAATACATTTTTGCATTGTGATATGGCTATAAGCCTGTGGGGGTCAGGGAATGGAATGTGGTGATTTGAAAAAGAATGGCTCCCATAGGCTCATATCTTTGAAACCTTAATCAACAGAGAGTGGCATTATTTGAAACAACTAGAAGGATCAGGAGGTGTGGCCCTGTTAGTGTAGGTATGACTTTGATGGAGAAGTGTGTCACTACAGGTGGGCTTTGAGGTTTCAAAAGACCACACCAGGGTGAGCATGTTTCACTCTTATTGCCAATAATCCACAGATACTGATAATGGAACCATTTATTTAGAAATTATATTGGGGAGAACAACTCACTAAACAGGATAGGCAAAATCATCACAGAGTCCTGGAAGGCTGATGGCTAGTCCCATGCTGCTTCTGCTGCCTGAGTCAATCCACACCTACACCGTCAAGCCCATGAGGGAGAGAAGAGAGTGAGGCGTACATGCCTCTCAGGTCTTAAGCTATCCCTGAGGCCACATCCTAGGCACTAGTACATCAAGGTCATAGGTAGAGCAGGTACTCACTATATCTCCCTTTTTTGTCTAAATAAGAAAATCCTAACCTAATACAAAACTATATACAATAGGAATGATTATCAAATATTTTTCAGGAGAGGGGAAAGGTAATAACATAAACAAAAATGGAAATACAACCAACAAGAACAACATCAAACAAGAAACATATACTAAATGTCCAGAAATGTCCAGACCATAGGTAAATGACAAGTTACAGAGATCACTCCAATAGCTGAAGAATCTAACTTTAGTACCTAAAATGTTCTTAGCTAAGATATGAGAGGATTGTAACTGTATCTATCTAGTCTTTAACCCATCAAAGACCTAAGAATGAAAATATTACTTGAACAGGTAATGTGCAAACAAGCAACTTCCAAAACAATTGCAAGAACTGATAGAGACAGCTGGAAGCCTGAACAGTCACCTAATGTTTCTCAGCACCATTGGGGCATCCATGTTGGCTACAGGTCTAGAATATCTGACAGACCCTTTTCAGAAGCAGGAATTTTGAAAGACTGTCTTACCTTGTCTTGGCAAGATTCAGCAGTCATTTTTCCTTATGTTTTGCTTGTCTGGAAGGACAGCATGATATTGTCAGCAGCCAAGGCAAGGGCAGTTCTTTGCCCAGCAGGCCATTTTTGCCAAAAAGAAGACAAACTTCCATATGAAATGTCATCAATGCCCCACATTCTCTCGGGAGTATATTGATGCTGCCAGGAGCAATTGTGTCTCACATCATCAAAATTCTAAGTTATCAAAACATTTAAATGCCATATTCTCAAGGTCTATGAAGTGTTTGAAGATCACCTATCTATTTGACATACATTTCTGTATATCTGGAAAATCTGACTATATGACTATGATTAGTCCAAGAATGAATGACTATAAATCTGTAGTTCTTAACAGCCTAAATAACTTAAGGACTAAGGCTTCACATTAAAGTAAACAATTTGTAAACAAATTTACCATATAAGGACAATGACCTCGAAATTGTGATAATATACAAAATATCTTAATCAGAGGTAGAAATGTATAGGGCAATATGACAATATCTTTAATATGTATCCATATACAAAATAGCCTAAACAGTGGTAGAACATACATACAGTATGGCAAATACAATTTTACATTTGTATCAATATACAAAATATTTCAAACGAGAGTAGGAACATATGTACAATATGACAATTATAGCTTTGACTTTGTATCAATATACAAATTATCTTAAATGGAAATAGAAAAATAGTTTACATTTGTAACAATATACATGAATCCATACCAGTGCAAATTATCTGACAGTTTGATAAATTAGTTTACAAGTAGATACAATAATATCTTAATATCCTATCTATTCCCCTTTTTTCTTTTCCAAAAAAGAACTCTGAGTCTAAACTTTATTGTTCTATTCCCAATCCTATTACAACTTGTAACCAGCTCCTAACAGATGACAATTGTCCATAACCCTGAGAAAACAAAACCTTTTGGGAGAGGGGGCATCATTTTCTTAAAATTGTTTCCTGCTGCCTAGGGGGTGACAATATCTCTGAAGGATCCTGTAAAAAAAACTAAAACAATGGTTAAGTCTTGAGAGGACTAGTTGTAATGTTTGTAGCCAGTCTCAGAGCAATGGGTAAGGTTTGTCTGAAGTTCTAGCTAGAAGTGTAATATGATAGACCATCTCATCTTGGAACTGTCCCGAAGAGTTTGCAGTCCAAAGCTGATCATTGAGTCATGTTTATCTGTTCAATGGCATTATTATGGACCAGGTAGAGTTGTTGTGGGGCCCCATCTTCCTTCTGGAGACTTCAGAGATTTCCATTAGAAAGATTTATTCTTTACTGTAGAAAACTTGAACATTATTATCAAAATGGAAAATTTAAATTTTAAGATGACATGACATGTGAAGGATTCCAAGGAATCAAGAGTAAGCATGGAGAGAAATAGAATCTTGACAGCAATGGTCCCTAGATTATTGGCTTTCTTCTGCCTCATACCAGTTGGCTCTTCTGATATGACAGAATCTCCTATTTTTTCTTTTAACAATATGCTTGGGTTTAGAAAAGGAGAGAGCCACATTCTAACTCTAAAGCTTGCTTGATTTATAATTGAATCGAGATCACAACTTTTCTAGAGTTAAAGAGATATTGATGTTAGGCAGTGAGATATTACCCTGTAGAGTGTATTGGTACCAATAGGTCCTTCCCTTCTGCTTTAGATGCCTAGGTGTCCAAGGGCTTTTGATTTTTTGAAGATAGATATTTCTATTATCCTGTAAAGATAAAAAACACAACCCTGCCCTGACCCTTGTTTGTTGAGTTTTCCTTACAACTTGTAGAATTTTCGTATTAGTGGATGAGCTATCATTTTTCCTCATTAAGGGGTTTCTCCTGTTTGAATAGAATTTTTATTAATTTTGTTGGCATCCATAGCTCTTTTCTCCTACAGAAACAAAAGCAAAACCCCTTCTCCAAGGTAAGATGTATCCTGGTTTTCATTCTGAGGTGAACATATCTTCGAAGTAAGCAAGTTGATTTATTTCAGGAGTTTTTTCTGTTATCCAATGTTTCTCTGTAGCAATTGTCCCTTTCTCATCAGCATTGAGAAAATTCAAGGTTAATAAAGCATTGTGTAATTGTCATAGGTGTCATTGTCATCTCTCTCTATTTAGCATATCCTTTAAAGTTCAATCAATTAGATATTTTTATGATTATTTGGTCTGTGGGATTATGTGATATATCTGTAATATGTTTAATATTGTAATAAGTAAAAAATAGTTTCATTTTATTAGAGGTATGTGCTGGAGCATTGTCAGTCTTAATTTGAATAAGTATTCCCATGATGGCCATAACTTCTAATAGGTGTGTAATTATAGGATTAGCCTTTTCAGTTGCCCATTGAAATCCTGAATAAGTGTCAATGATGCAGTGTACATATTTTAATTTTCCAAATTCTGCAAAATGAGACATATCTATTTTCCAAATTTCATTTCTTTGTTTATCTTTAGGATTATTTCCTGCATGTAATGGAGTTTGGTTATAGAAAGAACAAGTAAGACTTTTTTTTTTTTTACAATTTCCTTGGCTTGCTGCTGAGTGATAGAAAAGTCCTTTTTTAAACCTTTGCTATTTATATGGTGTTTCTTATGAAACTTTGAGGCCTCCAGCATATTTTCTATTAATAAATGATCAATCTCATTGTTACCTTGTGCTAGAGGACCTGGCAGTATGGGATATGATGTGTGTTTTATATATATATATATATATGTGTATGAGTGTGTGTGTGTGTTCTTATATGTATATATATATATAATGCTCTTTATTTCTGATGATTTCCTGTAATTGTATAAATTATGAAGTTTTTTTGAGCCCTGTATGAACTTGGTATATAGCTCAGTTGGTTTCCCTGGTTCTGGAATCTTTTCCCAAGCATTTAAAGCTGCTATATGGCATATGGGTAATGTATGCTCATCAAAGGTAGATTGTGCATCTATATCAGCAAAACAGCCCTCACCAAGAATTTGATCTTGGGAGGTCTTAAAACCTCTAATCTTACCTTGCTGCTCAAGGGCCTTAGCTTTTTTTTTCAACCAGCTTTCCATTGTAATTGTTGACTATATTCTAAGATTGCTGATACCAACTGATTCCAATCATTTGGTGTGATCTTATTTCTGCTAGACCACATATTTAACATCTGTTTCACATATGTTGAATATATACCATAGGTAACTATAGCTTCCTTGATGTTCTTAAAATCTCTCATATATATATAGGTTCTCATCTATATTCTACATATCCTTTAGGATATTTATCAGTTGCTGGCTTTTGACTAATAGTAACAGGATGTAGCATAGCACGGGGATAAAGAGAACTTGTGACTTTTGATAAGTCATCTCTAACTCTGTAAGGTCCTGGTGATGTTATTTCTCCTTTAACCTCTTCCATTTGTGTATTAAAATTTTTATTATCAGTTTTAACAGAGTCTTTTAAAGCTTGAAATTGATTAACCTCAGCTTTTTCTAAATTCTGTACCTCCTGTATCATAAATGATTTCAATGACTTTATGGAATCAATTTTTTTTTAGTTTCATCATTAACGTATGATTCCAAAGATTTTATTCTATCCATTAATGAGGACCTTCCCTCCTTTGAAATTATCTGTATGACATGGAGATTGCCTTCTAAAATTAATGTTCTATTCATTAATTTTTTATATTTATTTTCAATAGAATTAATTGTGATTATCCATTTATCATTAGTAGATTATATGAACTGAATTTTGTGTGGTAAATTAGCAGATTCTAAAGAATGAATTCTCTGGGTTAATTTCTCATTACATTTTGTAAAGTCTGTTTCAGTTCAATTAATGTCTCATATTTGGTGCTATAATCAAACCACTTTTTAAAGATATGATATGAATTATCATGTTAATTAACATTGTGATAAAAATTGTATACATCCAAGGAAGGTTGTATATGTTTCATCCATGGTATAAATAAGGAAGGTTGAAATTCCTGAATGATTATATTATCACCATGGCATAAGCGATATTTAAAATTTGTAAAGAATTTTTTTGTATTATTTATTAGTTTATTTATTTATCAAGTAATTTATCTCAGATAATATCCTCGAGAGACTGTTCTAAGTATCATAGGTGTTCCAGGTGTAGCTGGCTCTTAATTAACCAGGTAGGGTGGGTCATGTGATGATTTTTGGGTGTAAAAACGATGTTTGGCCAGCAGGTGTCTCAGGTTTAGCGCCAAGGCAGATTCTGAAGCATTCACTATACCTCTGCTCTGGCTCAAGCTCTGAAGTTGTTTGATCTGTGAGCTTACTTGGGACAGATTTAAAAGAAAGGAGTAACCTGCTGGCACTCCCAAGTGCAGCATGGTTGCTGGCAGGCATGCAGAATATACCAGTGACTCCTGCAGCAGTATCACGGTGGCATAGACAGGAGCCAGTGGGTAGAATGCCGCTGCTGTGCTCAGACTGCAGAGTAGGTACATTTTGCTGAGGGATTTGCACCGCTGGCTTGTACCCGGCAGGAGACTGTGACCTGATCTGGCCGCTACAAGCACTGTTGCCATCTGGCCTGGGAGTGCCTGGCTCACACACCTCTCCACACCCGCAGGCAGCTCCACTGGCCTCCTTGGTTGGGGGCGCGGATCAGCCAATTGCACACCTAGACCAGCCTCAGTGCCTGTGTGTGCCTAGTGTGCTCATATTTGGAGAGTGTCAGGGGGCTTCCAGCTCAGTTCCATGAGTGCCTGGTGGAAGGTGCTTGGGCCAAAGCAGGTAAGCGCCAATTCCCCTTTCATCTAAATAAAAAGCCAGGTGGGGCTGTACCCATAGTTCAACTCATAAACTTTGGTACAGGAGGGGTGAGAATTCTAGAAGAGACAGGTAAGCAGGTGCCTGAGCGGTTTGCACATATGGGCAGGATCAGTGAGGTGGAGAAACTCGCCAGCAGCCACCCATGCATTAGGGTTTAGTCACACCAGTAGCCCCAGTAGGGGCATCTGGTATCTTTTCATGTTCCATGCAGGCTAACTGTGGCTGTGGCTCAGCCCCATGTTGGGTGCCAGAGTATTGTAGATAATCCACCGATACTGATATTGGAACTATTTATTTAGAAATTATATTGGGGAGAACAACTCACTAAACAGGATAGGCAAAATCTGTAGCAGAGTCCTGGAATGCTGATAGCTAGTCCCACGCTGCTTCTGCTACCTGAGTCAGTCCACACCTTCCAAGCCCATGAGGGAGAGAATATAGTGAGGCACACCTGCCGCTCAGGTCTTAAGCTAGCCCTGAGGGGATGCCCTAGGGGCTGGTACCCCAAGGTCATAGGTGGAACAGGAACCCACTACACAGTCTCCCTCTTTCTGCTTGAGCATCAGAGTGTAGTTCTCAGCTATTTCTCTAATACCACAACTACCTGTCAATATGCTCCCTGCCATGATGATAATGGACTAAACCTCTGAAAATATAGCAAGCCCTTGATTAAAAGCTTTGTTTTAGAAGAGTTGCCTTGGTCATGGTGTCTCTTCACTGCCATAGAACAGTGACTAAGACACCTTTTCTATCTCTTCTGATTAGTTTCACTTTGAGGTATATTTTGTCAGATATATTTGCTTAGGGTATCTTTTTTCGATCTTTTCAACCTGAAGTGATGTCTATCCTTGATATTAACATGGTTTTCTTAGATACAGCCAAAGGATGGATTCTGTTTTTGAATCTATTCTGTTAATCTGTGTCATTTCATTGAGGAATTGGTTTTCAGAGTTATCAACGGGCAGTTTGTTGATTCCCATTATTTTATTATTTTGGTGTGTGCTTTCCCCTTCATTTGATTTGCTGTTCTGAAACTATTCCTTGTGTTTTCTTGAGTGTGGTTAAGTTTTCCTTCTAGAGCCTTCTCTAAGGCTAGATTTGTAAATTGATACTGCTTAAATTTGGGTTGATCATAGAATAGCTTTCTCCATCTATTGTGGTTGAAAATTTTGTTGGGTATTATAGTCTGGGCTGTTATCTGTGGTCTCTTAGACTTTCTAGAACATCAGTCCAGTACTTTCTGGCTTTTAGAGTCTCCATTGGAAAGTTATTCTAATAGGTCTAATATGTTTACTTTTATACATTATTTGGCCTTTTCCCCTTGCAGCTTTAAATATTTTTCTTTGCTCTGTATGTTTAATGTTTTATTATGTACTGTTGATAATTTCTTTTCTGGTCCTATCTATTTGATGTTCTATATGCTTCTTCGACCTTGATAGACATCTCCTTATTTATCTTAAGGAATTTTTTTTCTATGATTTTGTTAAAACTATTTTATGTGCCTTTGATCTGTGTTTCTTCTCCTTCCTCTATTACTATTATTCTTAGATTTGATCTTTTCATAGTGTCCCAGATTTCCTGGATGTTTTGTGCTTGGATTTTTTTTTTAGATTTAACATTTTCTTTGAGTGAGATGTCTGTTTATTCTATTGTGTCATCAGTACATGATAGCCTCCCCTTTATGTCTTGTAGTTTGTTGGTGAGCCTTACTTCTGAGGTTCCTACTCAAATTTCTAAATTTTTCATTTCCATTTTCCCACAGTTCAGGTTTTCTTCATTGATTCTTTTTCCATTTGCAAGTAAGTCTTGAAATATTTTCATTTCATTCTGCTATTTGTATTTTCATATATTTCTTTAATGGATTTATTCATTTCCCTTTTAAGGACCTCTAACATATTCATAAAGACTCTTGTAAAGCCTCTCTCTTATGCTTCAGCTATACTATATTTCTCAGGGCTTACTCTAGTAGGGTTGCTGGGTGATAGTGGCGACATACTGTCCTTGCTGTGGTTGATTGTGTTTTTATGCTAGCATCTAGGCATGTGGATTTGGGGTTATTGTAATTCTAGGTGCTGATATCTGGTCTTGTCTTTGTTAAGTTGGTCTTTTGTTCCTTATTGTTTTTTTTTTTTTATTGTCATTTCTGGCTTTTAGGAGAGTATGGTGACTGTGGGCTGACTGGTAGAGGATGCTTCTGGGATCCTGATAGGTGTGGCCACTGAGGGTTTCAGATAGAATGTGTTTCTAGGTATTGGGAACTGATACTTAAGTAATGAAACTGGGCTAGAAGCAGTGGGGTTGAAGGGATCCACAGGAAGAAGTAAATCATGGTATTCCACCAGGATGTGCCTAGTCCCCTGGAAATTGGGGCAGAAAGGGAGGTAATAGAGTCTGCTACAGATCTGGGGATGAGATTAGGGGATTGGATTTGGAATAGTGGAGGAAAGTGAAAATCTGAAGATCTCTTACCTGCTTCTCTGGCTGGTGTGCCTGGTGCGTTTCCAGGGAGTGCCTGAAGGTTTTGGCAACTAAAAAAAAGAGATGGGGTAGTGATGGAATGAAAAATTGTATACAACAATTTTAACATATCAAACATTAATGATTTTGAGGTTTAAATTTTTTGTTTTTGAAAATAAAATATAATTTCATCACTTTCTTTCTTCCCTTTCCTTTCCCCAACCCTGTCAATGTACATTCTCCACTCCCTTCTGCTAGCTCTCAAAATCATGACCTCTGTTTCTTTCACTGTTGTTTCATATTTTTAAGCAAATGAGGAAATCTTTTACCAAGTGGTGGCTCCATGTATCTTTTTTTAGACAGGTTGTCCATTGTTGCCCAGAGTACCCTTGAATTTATGATCCTCCTTCAGCCTCCTAAAACTGCTAAGACTATAGGTATCAGTCATTACCATGGACACCAGTTGCTCCATTTTCCATTTCTTGTGACAATGTAAGAGAGTTCTGATTCCTCCATGTCTCTACTAATATCTGTTCTGTTCAATCAGTTTAATATGCATCATGCTGTAAATGTGCAGTGGTTTATCATTTGATTTTAACTTTTATTCCACTAATGAAAATGATGTTGAACATGTTTTTCTGTGCTTTTGCCCCCCTCAAATCCTTGGCCTATTTTTAACTTTTTTCATGATTCTAGGGAATCTAGAACTCTGTGCATGGGTAGGCAAGTGCATAACCATTGAGCAATACTCCCAGTCCTTATCATTTTGTTCTTTGGATTACACTCATGACATGAGAAAACTTCACTTAATAAGCTTTACAAATTTGTATCCTGTGGTCATTTTGTAGTTTTTTCCTCTCTCATTTGACACTGTAGATCTATAATTCAGCGTTAGTTGGTGGTTTTTATGTTTGTTTGGTTTTTTTTGTTGCTGTTGTTTTATTTTGTTGTGGGAGAACAGTAGGACTCTAAGGACTTCTTTCAAACACTGAAGATTTCTAGCACCATTTACTGTAAGTCATTATATTTACCAGTTAAAATATTGTCAATTCTTTCTATTTTCATGCTGTATACTAATAGAAAGGGGAGATGTGAGGAAATGGAGAGAAAGGAGGCATAGAGGATTGTACTGAATGTATAATATATAATTTTATGAATTTATTTTTTAATGTGAGGTTCAAAAGTACCCAAGGCACCCATGTGTAAGTCAGAGGACAACTTTCCTGATTTGGCCTTCTCCTTCTAGTGTATAAATAACATGGTTGTACTTGGGGCTTTAGGCTTGGCAGCAAGTGCCCTTTGCATACTGAGCTTAAAAAATACAATGAAAATGAATATCCATGTATGTCTGAGTTTATGTCTGGGTCTTCTACTGTGCTCTAAATATTTATTTTGTCTATTTTATTCTATTTTGTGTGTGTGCATACATACTTGTGCTCATGTGTGGGCCCACATGTGTGTAAGTGTGTGTTTGCTCATGCATGCACATGTGAAGTTCAGAGGTCTATGTTAGGAATCCTAGTCTATTGCTTCTCCACCTTATAGTTTGAGATGGAGTCTCTCATTGAATCAGGAGTATGCCATTTTAACTAGGTTGGCTAGATAGAAATTGCTTAATGTATGTCTGTCTCCAACCCAATGCCTAGGATCCCTGAGATTACAGATGTGGTCCATATTTGGCTTTTATTATGGGTACTGGGAATACAAATTCCTGCTTGGGCAGCAGGCACTTTACCATCTGAGCCACTTCTACTCACTGATCTAGTGTTCTTTTCTTTTTATAGGACTGTGTTACCCAGGGTGACCTAAAACTCCTAAGCTCTACAGTAGCTTAGAATTCCCAGTAAGTGCTTCTGTGACTATTTATCCATTTGATTTTTATACCACTATCACATGGTGTCAATGACTGAAGCTTTATGATAATTTGTGAGTCATCTAGTGAATAGTCCTCAAACTTTTTTTTAAGAGTGACTTTGGCTACTCTAGATTAGTTATAAATTTTGGAATCAGCTTGTCAGTTTCTACCAAAGAATCCTTGCTGGAGTTTGTATTGGTATCATAGTAAAATCTGTGGATAAACTTGGGCTAAGTGGATATTTGAACAGTCTTGACTTTGCCAACCTCTGAACAAAGTATATCTCTCCATGCTTTTCAATCTTAGTTATTTCAGCAGCATTATTATTGCACAGTTCATACATATCCTTTGTTTAATGTAACCTTAAATATTTCAAACTTGACAGCATTTAATGATACTGTTTTTATTTTTCAATTTCTTATTGTATTTGTAATTACAAGTACAATGTTATGCATTAGTTTTCTATATCAATATTGTCCTCTCCAGTCTTGGTGAGCTCATTATGCCAGGTAGCTATTAAATAAATTCCACCAGATTTTTATGTAAATGATTATGCCATCTCTCAAGTGGTTATTATCATTAATTTTGTTATTATTGCTTCTGGAGAACAAACCTTAAGCTGTGCTCAAGCTCGGGTAATCCTCTACCACTGAGCTAAACACATAATTTTCTGACATTGTTTTTAAACAGTGAACTTGTTGTAAACATAGATTTGTCATTTCTTCTTCATTTTATTTTTTCAGAATTTTATACAACATATATTGATCATAGTCTTTCCCCCTTCCTCAACTCTTCACAGATAATTCTTACCTCC
>LZPO01066392.1:172001-193032 GCA_001675575.1 Neotoma lepida | reverse complement strand
ATATATATAAATCCAGACTATATTGACTTTTGGTTTCTTGACTTTGATGGCGTATTGGTGACTCTTCATGCATATATATAAATCCAGACTATATTGACTTTTGGTTTCTTGACTTTGATGGCGTATTGGTGACTCTTCATGCTATGACCAAATGCCTAACAANAAGTCACTTATCAGATGGTTTATCTCGGCGGCTAGTTTGAGAGTGCAGTCATGGTAGAGAAGGCAGGATGACAGGAAGGCTGAGCTGCAGGTCACATTGGTCCACCAGCAGAAAGCGGAGGCCTATGAGTGCGGGTATCCATCCAGCTTGCTTTCTCCTTTGTCCCTTTTTATTTCATCTGGGACCCAGCCCACTGATGGTGCTACCCACATTCAAAATGAGGCTATCCTCCTCAGTTAAACATCTGGAAACACCCTTCTCCCAAAACAGCGTCCAGGACACACTCACAGGTGTGTCTCCTAAGTGGTTCAAACTCCACTGGAGCTGGCAATGGAGATGATCCTCGTGGGTGGCCATTCATTTCCCTGCTTTTCTTCTAACTAAAAACTGGTCCTCTGTACTGTTAACTCCCTCAGCTGTTCTCCCACATCTCCGTGGTAAGTGTTCCCTGTCACCTGCTCTCCCATCACTCATCTCTACGTGACCAGCAAGGCAAACCACCACTTGACTATCTCTTCCTATACAGTCCAGCTAACACTGAAAGCCCTGGGCAGTTTGCTTTAAAAGGCACTCAAAAACCTGTTACACAAAATGACAGGTTATCATTTTGCTATTGAATTTCCATAAAAGAACATTGTGGTTTTTAACTTACAAAGATGAAATATATTATCTCAAAAAATACATTATCTCATTTTCTTTCGTGTTCCATAATCACCACCATGTGCCCCATTGAGACATATTGGTTCAAAAGCAACAAATTTCATCGTACCTGTTGAGAGTCACCACAGTCTCCATTGTGAACTACTGTCTATANTAGTCATTTGCAGAGAACCACAAATCTGTGTTGCAGCTGCAATAAGAAGAGCACTGTAATGGAAGAGAAAAGGGAAATTTCACTGCCCCAGGAGAAGAGACAAATTCATTAGACAAGTAATAAATGGGGAGCTGGTGAGGTGACTCAGGGGGAAATGGCACGTGGTGGAAGGAGAGAACTAACTTCTGAAAGCCATCTCTGCCACATGTGTGTCATGACATGTGTGCGTGCACAGGCACACATGCACTGAGCATGTACATGCACACACACAGGCACACACTCACACTCTCATATGCACACGGGCACACAAAAAAATAAGCAAACAAATGTAATTTTGGAATGATAAATGATTTTAAGCAGTACATTCTGTTTTACTATAAAGATATGTTTACAACGAATAAACCTTTAAAAATTCCCCAAATTATTAAAAGTTTCTTCCTCCAAAAGCAGAAAAGGCCAANTGATACCTATTTTATTTCCTGCTTCTTGGCACAAAAGCAAAGAAGAAAGGTTTCTGAGGGAGACTTTACCCTTTAATAATACATTAGTGTCAAAATAACTGGAGGAAAAGAACTAGAAATTGCAATCTGTCTCCTTCCTATTATTTTAACATTATTTCACTACTATTATTTTAACAGGCAACATCTTACATCAAAACAGTAAATTAAAACACATTCTCGGAAGGGTACATTTTCTCCCAGACTGCAATGAGATGGTAAGCCATGCACACAGTGAGAAAGGCCATGGTTTCAGAGTAAGGGAAGGAAATTATTTCCCCCAAGTCATGAAGCTTTTTTATTTTTATTTATTTTTGGTTTTTCTATTTTTTTATTTTTTGAGACAGAGTTTCTCTGTGTAGCTTTGCGCCTTTCCTGGAACTCACTCGGTAGCCCAGGCTGGCCTCGAACTCATAGAGATCCACCTGCCTCTGCCTCCCAAGNGCTGGGATTAAAGGCGTGCGCCACTACCACCTGGCTGAAGCTTTTTTTAATGGTAGAGCTGTCTCTCTTCAAGTGTTTGAACACAAGCTCTTGCTATGTTTCCTGGGCTGGTCTCGAACTCCTGAACTCAAGTGGTCTTCGGTCTGTTTCACAGTGGTTTGAATAACAGGTACATGCCACTGTGCTTGGTTTCTTCCTAATTTTAAAAATAATCCATTCCATGGTCATATAATCTTCTACTAAACATCCTTAAAATAATTATCTTCAAGGTAAATAATGAAATTATGGTAATATAACATGAATTTATTTTTACTTTTATTTATATTTAATAGGTTTCACAATGACATTATCACTTGACTTTAATACTAGATTAGCATAGTTTTCTTTATAAAGGGGTACTTTTAGAATCTTTCCTAGCCAATATTATAAAATTACTTGTATCATTTGAGGGCCAAGTATTGAGTCTCTAATTATTAAAATAGCCATACAACGTCAGTATTATACCCATTTGTGTATGAGGGCATTGAGGCTTGGAGAAGTTGAACCCTGATCAACACTGAATCACCAGAAAATGACCTGACAGGTATTTGAACCTTATTCCTCCATTGGTCTTTGTGGGGGNCCACAGAGACCCCAGCTTGTGGCTTGTTTCCACCTTGACTCAAGGTCAGAGAGTCCAAGGTTGTTTTCCCCTTTCTCCCTCTGCAAGGATGCATAATAGGATGTTTTGGCCAAGGGTGTGGTTACCGGGTGTCTTATACTTCAAGGCCTAATTACAGGATGCTTTGTCACAAGGCGTGGTTACCAGATGTCTTGAGTACTAAGAAGGTGTTTACACTTGATGATACTTTGTACCTTGAACCCTGATGTCCTTGAAAGGGGGAAGGTGTTTTTGCCCCCCCTCCCTTGCTTTGGTTCTATAAAGGCTGTGAGTAATAAACTCAGGAGTCTGAGGTATTGACCCAGAGCCCTCCTGAAGCTATCCTGTGTCTCTGTCTTTTTCTTCATCTACGACTGTATTTCATAGCAATCATTTCCCAATTCCACACTCCCCACTTCAGAACCNTTCAACAGGTCGAGCAGGACTGGACAGGTTCTGCATTATTGTGCAGAACTGCCAGTTAAGATACTGGGCCAATGGCTTTGTGGATAAACCGCTCTCTGTACAAGCATGAGGAACAGAGTTTAGATCCCAGGTACCCANNTAAATGCCAGGCAGGCATGTGGCCTGCCTGTAATTCCAGTGCTCAGGGGCAGAGACAGCAGATCTTTGGGACAAGCTGACTAGCTAGGCTACCANAGAACATAATCTCTGGGTTCAACTAAGAGACTCTTCCTCACTGGCCCAGAGGGCGTGGGCCAAGGAGAGCTGGCTCCGCCCCTTGCCTGAAGGGGGGGAGGGGAATCCCAGTGGCCTAAACCAACCAGCTCAGTGGCCACTCAGACCCACATCTTGGCTTGCCCTAATATCTACCCCATCTGTGACCTGCTGGAGTGAGTGAAGGGATTAGTCTTGCTAAACATAGCTGCAGGACGCAGGGCAACTCTGACAGGAGTTTCTGTGAGGGCCCAGTGATGATGGTGTGACAGAGGCCTTGAACCACACCAGAGACTCATCGTAATGAGCACTTTGCCGGTGGGGCTGTGACACACCACAGCTCCCAATGCCACTAGGATGAATGAAGATATGTTGGCAAGACTGAGGAGCACAGTGGGTGTTTTTGTTTGTTTGATTTGTTTTCTTTTTAATTAATTGGGAGGGGGGAGCTCATTTTGGGAAAGACATGGCAGGAGTGAGGGGCAGATATGGAAAGGCAGGGAGATGAGCGGGATTCAAGTGCATGATGTGAGATTCCCAAAGAATCAACGAAGAACTATGTTATGAAAAAAAAAGAGAGAGAGAGAAAGAGAGAAAGAGACTCTCCCTCTCAATGAATAATGTAGAAAACCACTGAGGAAGTCTTGGTCCTCCACACACAAACACATGCAGTACANATGCAACTGCACATGTATGTGTGTCCACATATGTGTAAACATGTGTACATTCAAGCACACACCCACACACATATACACATGCAAAAAAAANGTGGTAGGATATAAGAAGTTTAGCACAGCAGCGCCTGCTATGGTTAAGANAGTTTACAATGTCCTCAAATACTGTTGTTCTGTTTCTTCATAAAGAGGTGCTTTTAAAACTGATCTTTACCTGTTCTGCTTAAACCTTCAGAATCCTCTGGAAATGAGATATATTTGGGGAATGATGTGACCACCTGCATCCTCTAATAGACCAGCAGATCACAATTCAAAATTTTGAAGTCAGGGCTTTGAAAAACTCATACACAGCGAGTAGCAACACTGTGAGCTGTAGAAACTGCAGATCTCACAGCTGAAGAAAGGAAAAGAGGTGCCCAGCGGAGTGGCGCACATCTGAAAGCCATCACTCAGAGACTGACACAGCATGCTGTCGTATTCCAATCACTTGGAATTCTGTTNACAGATCTCTGGGCGTCCCCAAGCTTTGCTGGATGCTGGTTTTGCACAGCTCTGCTGAACCCCATTTAGACGGAGACGCTGATCTGTACAATAGACGCTCCCGCTATGTGTCTCTCTTACCTCTGAGCCCCACATATATGTGACATTTGTTAATGACTCACTCTAAATGGCAGCTCAATGTTCCCTTCCCCTTACTTCTCTTCGAGAATAGCTGATTAGAGCAGAGACNAAAGTCAACACAATCGAGCTATGGGATGATGGAGTGAAGTTTCCAGTCAAAGTCTCTTGTGTTGATACAGCTAGCTGCCTTGAGTCCATTGAGGTGGGTGCACACTGGGGGTTTTTTGTTTGCTTGTCTTGTTTGTTTCCTCACCAGCTTAGACTTCAGCCTTAGGTTATGACTAAACTCCTTGAGGGAAGGGACGCCGTGTGTGCCGTTGTCCATGGTTCTGAACCATTGAGTGTGCTGAGTTGCTTCAGGCATAGTTTGTTCACGTTTTGATGGATCAGGAAAGAGTCAAATGAAACCAGAAGCAGAGCCAAGTTATAAACTTCAAAGGCCAGTTACCAGTGTCATAACTCTCAGTCAGTTTCTGTAATCTCCCTAAACACTGCTACCATCTAGAGTCAAGGTGTTTAAACACATGAGCCCATAGGGGGAGTTTCAGACTGAAACCACCATACTTGTGTATTAATCACAATGCCATGGCTTCCTCAGATAACATATGGCACCTTCTGCAATTCTGAACCAACATAAAGTTCAGCCCCCTTAAGCAGCTCTATCAAGTATTTTGTCATGGTGATGAGAAAAGTCACTAACACAAACAGGTGTCATAGTCAGCTTCAGCTGTCAACTTGATACAACCCAGAGTCACCTGGGAACAGGGAACCTGAACAGAGGAATTGCCTACATCAAATTGTTCTGTAACCATGTCTGTGAGGCATTTTCTTAATTGTTAATTGCTATAGGAGGGTTCAGTCCACTGTGGGAGGTGCCATCTCTAGGCAGGTGGGTGTAGGCTATATAAGAAAGGTAGTTGAACAAGCCAGAGGTAACAAGCCAGAAAGAAGTGTTCCTCCATTGGTCTCTGCCTTGAGTTCCTGATTAAGCTTCCCTGATGATGCACCTGTAAGCTAAAATAAACCCTTTTCTCCCCAAGTTGCTTTTGGTCGTGGCAATAGAAAGAAAACTAGAACAGATAAGCACCTAAATTCTAACTTTAGTTAATTCAAATTTAAATAGCCACATGTGTACTAGATGAGGCAGCACATGCTACATCATCAGCACTAAGCTGTTTACTAAAAAGGCAAATTCCTGGGCATCATGCCAAATGTGCTAAACTCACAACCTCTGGGGGAAGACCAGCCAGGGACGTGCATTTCTAGNGACGTTAGAGAGCCATTATCCTACTGGGCATTTGCAACCACTGTCTGCACTGACACCTGCTACTGACACCTCAGTCAACTGTGGTCCTACTTAACAGGTTGAACAGCCTCTGTCTCTATGGCAATATCACATTCAAACCTGAGATGCAGTGTGTCAGCACGGTTGCTGGGTTTCTACAACATCCTCCTGCTTCCTAAGATTCCTTTAGAACCATCTTTAAGGGCATTTGGGACCAGTTTACTAACTTTAAGTATTTGTATAACTTGCCTGAGTTTCAAGCAAGCTCCTGTACACTGGAGGTAACCTTCCTGTCGTTATCGTTATTTGCCATGTATTCTAGTTTTCTTTCTGTTTCTGTGATAAGATACTANGGCCAACAGCAACTTAGAGGAGAAAGGCNTTTGTTTCACCTCACACTTCTAGGTCACAGGCCATTATTGAGGGTTGACAGGGCAGGAACTCAAAAGAGGAGCCTGAAGCAGAAACGCTGGAAGAGTGCTGCTTGCCTAGTCATGCGTATCTACCTTAGACTGTCCAGTACCACCTGCCCATGGCTGTGCCCTCCTCCTATATCAGCGAATGATCCAGACAATCCCTGGCAGATATGCCCACAGACCACCCTGATCTAGACAATACCTCAATTGAGGCTTCTCTCAGATGATGCTAGGCTATATCAGTTGACAGTTAAGGATAACCAGGACACCATGTGCGAAAGCTAACCTATGGTGCTGAAGCAGCCAGAGAGATCTGAGATGTTCTGCTGACAGTCCAGCTGGCTCTTATACAAAAGTAAGGCCATTTGGAATTGTCTCACTCCAGGAAAAACTCCAGACAACTATATCCGCATGAATGTGCCTCCCTGGGGCAGTGGGGCAGGGGAGGCTGCACAGAACCACCCAGCTGAACTCAATCCAAATTGTAAACAAATGAACTACTATACCAAGATTTGAGATTGTTTGTTACTTTGCAACAGAAAATCGATACACAGAATGGCTCTGAGAAACATTATTATTCCCATTTTATGAGTTAACGACAAGAATTTTAGAGTGATTTGATTCATTTAACTAAGGTACTCGTGCCAAAGACAGCATAAAGGTACTTAGAACTTCAGTTTCCTCAACACCTTTGCTGCACCAAATGACAATAAATNCAACATTGGCACTTAGCTACTTNGCTATCAATGATTACAATTTATCCCAAATCACCTTGGTANATCTAGATACTAAATTCCAGCACAATAGTCCTTATCAGCCCTCTGTTGGCCAACTAATGACCTTTCTTTGCTACTTTCCTTCTGCAAAAACTAAAGCCAGGGAGCTGGGAAGATGGCTTAGTGGTCAAAAGCACTTGCTACTCTTGCAGAGAATCTGCATTCAATTCCCAGCACCCACGTAGTGGCTCCCAGTTGGCTTTAACTCCAGTTCCTGGTGGTGTGATGCCCTTTTATAGCCTCTGCAGGTACCAGGAACATACATGGTGCACATACATAGATGCAGTCAAAACCCTCATACTCATAAAATAAATACAGAAATCTGAAGAAAAAAAATATCTAAAGCCAGGAATCATTTTAAGTGAATTTCTTGAATACAAGTGCAGATGCATAAAAAGCACCATGGAATATTTTACATGTAAAATGAATATTCTAGGCTGCTGTTCTGAGTTAAGGCATCATTGTGGAAATGGAAAGAAAAACTTGTAATAAGAATTATCATAGGACTGAAAGAAAGTAATTAGTCAAAGCCTGATTTTGGAATCAAAGCCCTTATTCACAGAAAACAGTTTGTTAATACTTTCATGTAAAACTAAGTAATATAATAGATTTAAAAGAAACTACTATGAACAAAACTTGATAAATATATTACAATACAAGTGTTTGGTTAAATAAAAAGAATAATATTGACAGATTTATGATTTAAAAATCCCACTTTTTTGAGAAATTTATATGGTAATTAATAAAATAGTATTTTTTGAATTTTTGATATTTAAAAAACATCATATCCATTCTGATAACTCATGAACTTGGTTGCAAATAAAACACACTCCATGAAAGATGTCCTGTTTCTCAGCTAGAGATGTGTTTGCTATTGACAAAAGGTTAGTCATTCTCATGGAATTTTTGCTAGAAACACCAGTTCAGGTTGTCCAAGAGACTTCCAAAACATTACAGGCTGTTGATATCACCCTTGGCCTCCTCCTAGAGGTGGACGGTAGGTTCCTGTTGCTGAAGACACCATGCATTTCAGACACAGCCTGAAGGCCCCTGAGCTGAGACTGATCTCAAAGCCTCCTCGTCTGGTGCCTAGTTTTCATGGTTCCAGCAGCAACCAACAGTCCTGCTCAGCTGTGATACCCTGGGACTGCATCCATGACCAGCCTGGCATGATAACCCTAAGGGTTCAGTAGTGCCACAAATACCTTGACAGTAACCAACAGCTCTCTAATTGGACTTAAGACCCTGTCGATAAGAGGGAGAGCATGCTTGATACCACAAACCTAACCAAGTACCCAGGCCTAGGGAAGCCATGGATCTTGGAGGAAAACCTACAGCCACCACTTTACTAAACTAGCACAATCCCTAACTACACTTGAGATAGTTGTCCTTATACACACAGATAAGTAGAGTCCTCATCCTGCACCAAGAAAACATCTTTGCAACACACAAAGACNACAACAGGAAACCAAAAGCATTCAAAATGTACAGTTGTGGCACCCGGTCCCAATGGGTAGATACTTCTACAACACAACTCCCACACCTAAGGCTTAGGGATCATTGTGGAAGAGAGAGCAGAAAGATTTTAAGATTCGGAGGACCAGGGAGTTTTCTGTGAGATTGTGTCTCCTAGGAACGTCAGAAGCTACACATTAGAATTCTCACCAACATGGCTGCCTAAACATGAACTAAACAAGAATAATAACAATAGACATGCTAATGTGGATGGGGAATACCCAGGAGCACTCAGTCCTACACAAAGAACTGCAGTCAATTAAGAGAGTGGGAGAAACAGTCCTCCCCAGGGAGGAGCACACCAACTGGTTATCCACTACCAATGTTCAACCCTGAAAACATACATACACATAATGTTATACATTTAAGAATATATATGTATATACATATATATGTATGTGTGTATGTAGCAACAATTGATGAAAAAAGAGGCCATGAATTTGAAGGAGAGTGAGGAGGATTTGGAGAGAGGAAAGGGAAGGGGGAAATTATGTAATTATATTGTAATCTTAAAAAATAAAAGAAATAATTTTTTAAAAAACTTGTGTTCATTTCTAAATATTACTTCATGGATGGTAATAAAATAGTAAGACATAAGGGCTGCAGAGACAGCTCCATTAGTGAAGCCTGGGGACCTGAGTTTAATGCCCAGAATCCACATAAAAATGCTCAGCATAGTGGTAATCCCAGCACCAGGAAGGCAGAGACCCTGGTTCTCAAAGAGCAGCCAGTCTAGTCTGACTGATGAGCTCCATGCCAATGAGGAGGTGGGCAACTCTCCTGAGGATGATACCTCGGGTTGTCCTCTGGCCTCCATGTGCATCTACACACACAAACACATACAAAATATCTCTCCCTCTCCCTCTCCCTCCCCCTTCCCCCTTCTCTCTCTCTCTCTCTCTCTCTCTCTCTCTCTCTCTCTCTCTCTCAAAAGTATCAAGAAACCATTTAGCAATAAATTAAGCAAACAAGTCATCAATTCATTTGGAATGTGTGCCACTCATTGTGATAGCCAGAAGACATCANGAAAACCCGCTCATCCCTAGGATTCAAAGGATGGAGATAAAAATCCACAAACTCACACACAAGCTTTCTCTGAATGTGTTAGTGCTCCTGCAGCCCTCTGCACACATCACAGAGTGAGTCATCACACAGGCGTCTCAAGAGCCTACAGTGTCTTGCTCTGTTTTGTTCCAGAACTCATGCCCACAGAACTTCACTCAGGCAAATAAAGTAGTGTGGGCTGGCAGGGGAACACCGTGTGGCCATTAAACACAGCATTTAACTTCTCAGGGCTTCATTGTTCTCCTCTGTAGAAGATGATGAGATAAAGCCTGGCTTCCTACTTCACAGAGTTGTAAGCATGAAAGATGTAAACAGGCTTTGAAGAAGTTAAAAGTGCTGTGTGAAGCAAGGTGCCCCGTGCCTGGTGGTTGAGTATAAAGAGGCAGAGCCCCTGTAGCATGGCAGCAGCAGCGAGTGTGTCACCTAAGCCACAAGACTGCCGATGTCTCACATGAAAGCAAAGGTATTGAAAACACGAAAGACCTGCNGGGAGCAGAAATGAAAAGACAAGCTGTTTGAAAAATGATCGCAGTCTGAGGTCCTCACATAGGAAAATAATATTTTGAAAAAAAATGTTGTGTTAAATTTAAGTTACTCTTGGGTAACTTCAAACTACGCAATTTGCATTTAGCTCGTGCTTAATTATATCCGAGAAGAGTTCTTCTGATTCTCTTTCATGATAATTAGCCCACCAATTTTAACTTTGTTCTTCTTACAAAGGCTTATGCACAAGGTTAATGATAATGAATCAATCATTTCCTCTTTCTTTGTATCTACTTTTTGAATAACAGTTTTCTTTCTTCCACATAACACAAAGCTTCCAAATACCAGCTACATTAGAGCCACATAATTTTTTCAAATGCTTTTATGATCTCTGTTCATATATCTGCACACACAAAAACCTCTGAGAAAAGAACATCTAATATCATCCTTTGTAATCTCTAGAAGGCTGGTTCCAGGATACCCTCTCCTTCTACAGACACCAAAATCTGCAGCTATCAAAGCCAGGGTATAAAATAGCATAATACCATAGACTGGCATAGTATTGCACAGAATCTAGGCACATTCTCCTATATAGTTTAAATCATCTTTATATTGCTCTTTGTGTTTGCGATGCTAAGGATCAAACAAATGGCCTTGTACATACTAGGCAGGTGAGCTACGTCTCCTGAGATTGTTCCATACCTTTTAGCTTGCTTGTGATAACTAATACAATATCAGGTAAACAGCTTCTATAATGAATTGTTTAGGGAATGGTGACAAGAAAAGTTATCTCCACAGGTTCAGTTACATTATAGGCATTACTGGACTGGATTTATGATCCAAACTTAAGNATAAGAAAAGCCAACTATATGTTCAGGTCAGATTGCATCCCTTTAGCTGTGTGGGGGTTTGCTATATTGTTTCTGGTGTTCTCTTACACCTTCACTTCAATGGTTTTGGTTATTTGTAGAGAAACATATTTACAAGAGCCTGTACATGCAAGAATGGCAGACCAAAGACAGGAGCTTTAAGAAAGGTTTAAAAGGTTCAGAGTGGCAAAGGAAGAGATCACATCCTGTTGATACAAGGTTTCAAAAAGATGCTTTCAAAATAAGCCCTAAATGGAAGTAGAAACAGAAATTCAAGGAAGGGCAGAACCACAGNGCTAACCAGAGAAATGAAGCTACCTTTTCCTACAGGAAGAGCAGTTTTGTTTTTGGTTCTCCCAGCCCTAGGAAGCCACAAGATAGAATCTCTGTTGCCAGCCATCTAGGTGACAAGACTATGTTGCTGTGCACCTCAGTTGTAAGATACAGAGAAAACGAACTCAAACTGAGGTGCAAACTTCCTCCCTGCTAGCTAGTTTACAGAACCAGATGGTGCTAGGCAGCTGCTGAGGGAGGAAAGCCTTCAACAGCCTCACCAGTTATGAACTCTATGAATTTCAGTGCCAACCTCCTAGGCAAGATGTGCCCACTTGTGCTATAACGGCAAACTGCTATGGAGGCAACAACTACTCTCTGATTGTATTTGAAGGCCATTCCACAGAAGGTGGCCTGTTAAAGCACATGACTGGAGAAGTCATTGGCCCTAGTGAGGAACTTACTATTATTCTATAGTTAAAGTGACATAACATCAAACTGTCTTCTAAACATTTATGTTTATAGCCATAGACAAAGGCTACTGTCCCACTTCACAAGAGAAGTCTTGCCTATGAGTGGTGGAGACCCATGCTGTTCAAGGTGCTGACAATAACTGATAGTTAAGTTCTCAGCCTTCAACAAGACATCCTTTAGGGATCAGGGAACATTGTGAAGGCTGAGCAGAAAGATGTAGGAACCAGAAGGTAGGGAGAAGGGCTTCACAGTGTTATCTTCTGGGCATGACACAGAACATCTTCTCCTGAACACAGAGCAGCTGCGGTTCCCTGCACTGGACCTGCAAACAATCAGTATGGATGGTCGAGGNTCCTGGGGTCTGCTGCCCCCAAGCTCAATTATTGGCTCCTGGAAGATTCTGGGAGAGAACGGTCTTCGTCTTCTGTTGTATACCCACTGGGGAGCCCACCAGTGGGCTCCAAATCATGGTCACACAGAGGGCCTAGCTTAAACTCNGTTAGTCACCAAAAAAGCAAAAAGACATGAATGTGGGAAGGAAACTTGTTGTGGGGGAAATAAGAGGGGTGGGAGGTGAGCATAGTTATATGAAAATGTCAAAGAGCACGTTTAACTAATCAGAAAAAGACAGAGCCTACGAGTCACCCAAGGGGGAGGCATATTAGAGATCTCCCTTCTCAAAACTGAGACTGTAAAAGAGTACACCTCCAATGTAAGAATGAAAAAACATTCTGCCATATGAGGAGGATTGCAAGTTCAAGACCAGCCTGGACCACACAGCAAGCTCTAAGCCAGCCTGAGCTATACATTGTAAAAACTAAGTTTTAAGAAAACAAACAAACAAAAAAGATAGCTTAAAGTTGTGCTGGACTGCTAGATTAGAACACAGTACTGGATCCATGTTCACTTCCTGATAATGCTGCTGTTCTGTCTTGGGATGCCCGTGCAATTTCTAGTCTGCTGATAGTGGCCTCAACCCAATCATGTTCCTTCAGTGACAGGCATAATTACTAGGCCCATCACAGAGTGAAGCAGAGCTGCATCACAACCAAAACTCAGATCCCCCTCAGGCTCCTGGCAAGAAGTTTATGTTACCTGCTGCTGAGACTCCAAATGTTTTACTGTAACAGGAAATGTATATAATATTAAAACTACACCATTTCATGAAGAGTTATTTAATATTATAAAAGTCAGCTGATACACATTACTACATGAAGATAGTAAACTATGGTGGATGTCTAAGTAGGTCCAGAAAAAAAAACTGGTAAAATCTAGTATCCAATTGTGAATGTTAAAATGAATGAGACTAGAAGATGCTCTGGGAGATGCGGACCTGTTATGAAGCTGGAGTGAATAAGATGTAGTGGTATTTGTACAGGAATAGTCAAAAAGAACAAATGTGAAANTCCAGATAGCATGCACTCACATGTGAATAGTTTATACTTGAGACAGGTCAGCCATACTCCAGGGAATGTCCCCACACCCAAGCATGTACACAGCACAAATATGACTCAGTGAGGTATTTTTTTAAAAAGGAAGATGTGGAGTTTGGAGAGAGGGTGTGAGGTATAAAGAGTAGATCGGGGAGGAGCTGGAGGAATGAGAGGTGAACACGATCAAAACATAGGAAATTCTCAAAGAATTAATAAAAACATCATATTTTAACAAAAAACTTATAATCATCAAAAGACAGTACAAAAAAGATTTGACAGGGTAGACAAATCTGTAACATGTATAACCAGCAAAGGACAAGTATCTAGAATACATGAACTATATTTTCTAAAGAAGAACTATAATTGAGACAAGGCATAGTTAGGATAAGAAAAATTCCCACTAGCAGCATGCAGAATGATCATAGCTTTTGTTTTTATTTAGAACCATGGAGCTGTTGCACTCAATAAATTCTCAGGTCCAAGAAGAGTTGCCCACNCTCCATGGAAAGAGAGCCCTTTTCACAGTAACCCAATATTTTTAAAAAAATCGACCTGTTAAGTTAAAGAAAGACCCATAGGGGGCTGGAGAGATGGTTCGGTGGTTAAGAGCACTGACTCCTCTTCCAGAGGCCCCGGGGTTCAATTCCCAGTATCCACATGGCAACTCATACCCATCTGTAACTCCAGTTTCAGGGCTTCTGATACCCTCACACAGACATGCAGGCAAAACACCAATGAACATTAAAGAAAAATAAATTATTTTTAAAAAGAAGAAGAAAGACACACTGAATTCCAGCTATGGAAGGAAACCCACTTCATGTTTGGAGTCATGTAACTTTCTCCCCTCTTTATATGCCGGATTCAATTTTCCAGTACTTGGATACTGAGNGTGTTTTGCAAATTAAAAAGAAAATCACCTGTGGCAACTGTCCAGTACAGACTTATCAGAGACACAGTGATACCACCAGTTGCTAAGGAAAGAGCTCCACACCCTGCCCCTGATCATCAGAGGGCATCACTTTGAAGCCAGCAAAGACCTAAGGGACGACCTAACACTTTTGAAGGCATGTGACTTCCCACATGACTACTGTGTTGAAAAGTAGAGAAAGGGAAATGAAAGCAGAGAACAGAACTATGATACTGTATCATGAAAGGAGAAAACCTGAGGGCTAAGGTTGTTTTAAGTTTAAATTACTGTGCTTAGGGTATCTATAAAACAAAAATGCCTCTAATCTGTAAGCCCCATTTGCCCAAGGACAGATAACTTCCTGGAATGATGGGGGATACTCATGTAAGATAACAAGCCAGGTGCTCTTACCTCTGTAAACAAGCTTGGTTGCCCTAACTGCACAGGATGTGCTTGGTCACATGTAAGCAGGAAGTGTGTCAGGATGTATGCTTGCCCCTAATTGGATGAAGGTGGGAAGTACATAGCTTTGTGAATTTTGCCATTATAAGCCCCTGACTAATGTAATTCACTGCTATACTCTGGGAATCCCAGGTTTGGACCTGGCCAGTACCCACTGTCCTGTCCAGTATTTAATAAAGCTTGCTTCAAATTTGGCTCAAAAATTGTGGTAGTAGTCTGATTCTCGCTGATTGGATTTTAAAAAGCTCATAGGCTTTCAACCAGTAACTGATGGAAGCAGATGCAGATATCCACAACCATGCACCAGGCCGAGCTCCAGGAGTCCAGTCAAACAGAGGGAAGAGGGATTCTATGAGCAAGGGGCAGTCAAGATCATGATGGGGAAATCTACAGAAACAACTGAACCAAGCTCGTAGGAACTCACAAACTTTAGACCAACAGCCGTGGAACCTGCATGGGAGACAGTTGTGTAGCTGGGTCTGTTTGAGGGGCCCCTGGCAGTGTGATCAGAATCTATGCCTGGTGCAGGAGCCAGTTTTCTGGAACCCATTACCTGTGGTCAGACACCTTGCTCACCCCTGATAAAGCAGGGAGGGGCTTGGTCCTGCCTCAACTGAATGTACCAGCCTTAACTGTCCCCCCATGGGAGATCTTACCCTGTTGGAAAAGGGGATAAGAGGTGAGGGGGGAAGGGAGGGGGATCTGTGGTTGGTATGTAAAATGAATAATAAATAAATAAATAAGCTCATAGAATCATGCAGAAAGGTGNAAAATCCAGCTCAAACACAGGCAAGGAATTGCTTGGTCTCCAAAATCAATAAACTCATGTTTCGTCCTTGTTTCTCCATGAGTTACCTTTTCCAGGAGCCAAAATCCAAAGACATGAGTCCAGTTGGCCAAGCTTAGGTTGTGGACCTTCTCTTACTGAGCAGGAGCATTCACTGATGGGAAAGAACTCATGAAAAATACCCAACGTTCCCTCTACTTCCATGTGGGGAAGTAGAGTGCCTGTCGTTTGCCATTCTTCCATGAGTCCACACAAAACAATCAACCAAACAAATTGCTATATGAGACAGAAAAGGTGCTGCGATACAGACTACTGGAACATCTCAGCAAGCTCAATAAGGAAAAAAAAATCAAGCAAAAAGAAATAAGTAGTAAATATCTCAAGGGAATAAATCATATACACATTTAAAGAACATAATTATAAAGCTCAAAAAAATCAATAGAACAANAGCAAAAATATTAATACATACATAATATCAGTTTGCTAAAGTGACTGAATAAAAAAAAGCAATGAATTTCATACATGCCAGCAATAACTGACAGGGAAAAAAAGAATTAGGTGGGTAGGGAGGTGCAGGCGGTAGAGGGTGGAAGAGCTGAGGAGTGACCATGACCAAAATACATTCGGTGAAATTCTTAAATAATTAATAAAAACATTTTTAAAGAAAGAAAGGGATTTTAAGATGCGGAAGCTGGAAAGACGGCTCAGCAGTTAAGAGCACTTGCTTTGTGATTAGGAGGACCTGAGTTCAGATTCTAGCATCTGTGTAACAAACCAGGTATCCTGCACAGGATGGTACCCAGCTCTAAGATGACAGAAGCAGGAAGATTTCGGGGATTTACTGGTGTCCAGCTTAGCTAGGGGTGGGGGATGTAAGAACCAGATGTAAAGGGAGGCTCTGCCTCAAAGAACACAGAGAAAGTGATGGAAGAGGATACTGGACATCTGGCTTTTGTGTGCACAAGCAAGCTCCATCACACACATGCACACACACACACATACATACATACACAAATAAGCAAATCTTTAAAAATAATTTTTAAATGTTTTAGAAAGAAAGATGTAAGGAAAAAATATCAATATCCTAGGCATTATCCAGAAAGGATCCTAACAAGAAAGGCACAGACAACAGTCTTCAGACTCCCCTAGAGGCAGAGAAAATAAGCAGAATGCCTTCGTTTTGGCTGCCCAGGGTTTTGTTAGTCCCCGCAGAGTCTCAGATCTTTCTTAAGAATCAAGGCTGTAGTTCATCAGCCTGGTCCTTGCCCTGAGAGATCTTCACAAAGCAGCAGCCTGCTGGCTGTGCTCTGGATCACTGGTTCAGATTTGGATAATCCATCCCTGAGTTGAGTGCTACAGAACGTTATGGCACTGAAAAACATTGGGAGCCCAGGAAAGGATCAGTGCAGAAGGCTGTTATCTGGGAGACGTTCTGGGTATATGATAACCCTGGCTTGCTGTGTGTACATGTGTCAACCTCCCAACAGAAAAATCACCTCTCTTCACCCCAGGAGCCCAAGTTATTANATGCCCTTAATCTCTGCAAAAGGGTGATTTATCTTGTCTCCTTTTAGGTCTAATATTCCAATGCCTTGGGTATGTAATAAATTTTGTGTGTGCTCTTTTCTGTTATAAAGAAATAGAAATATATAAAACTCCTAGAAATGAAAATATGTTGTCGTTTTTCTAAAGCCTCCCTGAAGAAGTTCTAAGTAAACAAAGAAATAAACCAAACTTCTGAATGGGAAAACTGTACATTGAAAGCCACGTAGTTACTCTGTTTCATACAGCCTGCATGAAAACAGAAGCACAAACCTTCACAGAACTCAGGATCTTTTATGATGTTCACCCAGAAGAGAAAGTGTGGAAGAATACATTTGAGAAAGAGTGGAGCAGGATTTGCCACATAAGGTTTCAAAGCCTCTGATTATTAAAACAAGTTGTACCTCTCAGGAGGCTGAGGCAGGAGGTCACAGGACCAAAGCCAGTCTGGGTTACATAGTGAGAGCCCAGGAAGGAAGGAAGGAGGGAGGAAGGAAGGAAGAAGGAAGGGAGAGAAAGGGGAAGGGAAAGAAAATAAAAAAATGAAGAAAATAAAATAAAACAAACAATATATTTAGCAAAAAGCAGAAGAAATTCCTACCTTCTGATAGGATCAGATGGTGGGGACACTTGGATGACCATTTGGAAACAAAATTAGATCTCTATGTCTTGTGTTTTAAAAAAATAGTTTAAAGATTTGAATGTAGAAATAAAACTTTAAAAGCATCCTAAGAAAATACAAGATAATTTAAATATAGTCTTAGAGTGAAATGTTTTCATCAGACCCAGTGGCTGTGTACTAAGGACTTGACTATAAAAACATCAAACTTTTATATACTACAAAGTTCTTTCAAGAGATTTTTTTAAAGACCAGAAGGAAGCTATCTGTACCAGCTCCTAAAATTCACTAAGAAAAAGATACCACCATTTAAAAGCCAGCAGAGGGTAAAACAAGTGTTTTACAAAATCTTTCACACTATAAATGTGAGAAGATTCCATTGGTATCAATCAAATGAATGCAACAAAAATGCAAATTCTGCATGCTTTTACAATTAGATTTGCAGATGTTAAGTATTCATGATTAATACAAGAACACCAGAAAACAGTCCGTGNAAATGTGAATTGCCTACAGCTTTTTGGAAAACAACTTGGCAATAGCTTTTGAAAGTTTAGATGTATGTACTCTTTGACTCAAAATTCCACATTTTAATATCGATCCAAGAGAAATATGTTCTCAATTATAGTAAAATATATCTGTACAAAATTTTTCATACCAGTGATTTAGTGGCCAAAAAGTGGAAGAAAAGAAAATTAAATCCATACTATGCAAAACTGTGCAACAGTTTAAAAGAATTATGTGACCGTGAATATTCTGATATGGAAAGTGTGGGAGATACATTAAGGGAAAGGATGAACTTCAGTGAACAACATGATCCCACTAATGTGAAAACCTAAACTTATGTTTTTGTTTGTGTATCAACAGGTATCTGTAAACACATAGGAAAGTCACACCAGTTGGCTGCTGGTGANTCTTTCTGGGAAGGGGCTTACTTTTGGGGTTCAGTGCTGTGGAATAATCCTTCTGTACACTGGTTTAATAAGCAAGCTGACTGGCCAATAGCTGAACAGGATAAAGGTAGATGAGAGAGCCAAACTGAGAATGATGGGATGAGGAAGGGTGGAATCTGAGGAGTCACCGGCCAATGCAGAGAAGCAAAATGAGAGTGCCNTACTGAGAAAAGGTACCAAGCCACGTGGCTAAACANAGATAAGAGTTATGGGTTAATTTAAGAGTAATAAAGGTAGTTAGTAATAAGCCTGAGCTATCAGCTGAGCATTGATAATTAATATAAGCCTCTGTGTGGTAATTTGGGAAGCGACTGCCAGGAACTGGGAACAGGCAGTCGGGACAGGAAACTTCTGATTACAGTTCAGGATAAGAAACCCTGCTATAGAAGGTGAGTCCATGACCATCTTGGCAGAGAACATGACAATAGACAGGAAGACATGATGCTGGAGCAGTAGCTGAGACTGCATGTATTTATCCACAAGTAGGAGGCAGAAAGAGCACACTGGGAATGTTGTGGGCTTTCTGAAACCTCAAAGCCCACCTCCACTGACACACCTCCTCCAACAAGGCCACACGTCTTAATCCTTCCCAAACAGTTCCATCTACTGGGAACAAAGTAATCAAATATATGAACCCATTGGAGGCATTCTCATTCAAACCACCACACAAACATTTTTATTTTACATTTTAAATATAAAATATTAAATATTAATATATTTATTATAAATATAAAATATTTACATTTTATATTTAGAAATGCGTTTTATATTATGACCCATAACATACAAAAAAACTAACACAAAGATTCATGAAATAATAATTATATTGATTTTTGAGATGAATGTTTTCTATTCTATNTTATTTAACAATCTTTAAAAATCCATCACTAGGGGAGGGGGGATTCTCAACAGACTAGGTATACAAGAAATGTACCACCACACAATAAAGGCCACAGATGCAAAGTCATAGCTAATGTCATCCTCAACTGTGTTAGTTTCCTAGTCACTATGACAGAATGCCTGACACACTACTTAAGAGACGAAAGATGTATTTAGGCTTGGGGTTCCAGAGGTCTCAGTTTATCGTGGCATAGGAAGTATGGTGGAACAGAGCTGTGTAATTCATGGAAGATAAGAAGCAGCCTGAAGACGAGACAAAGACACACATCCAGGGAGCTCCTTTCTCTACCCAGGCCCTACCTTCCACAGTTCCACTACCACCCAATAACATACTCAGATTTTGATCTATCAGTGGANTCATCATGGAAAACATCTTTTGGAGGGGATGGGGAGATGGCTCGGTCAATTCAGTGCTTGCTACACAAGCATGAGGCCTCGATTTTGGATTCTCAGCACCCATGTAAAAAGCTACACATAATGACACAGCTTGCAATGCTATCTGGGGGGAAGCAAGGACAGGAGGATCCTCAGAGTTTACAGGCCAGACAGTCTAGCCAAATTGGTGAGCTCCAGGTTCAGTGAAAGACTGTCTCAAAATAAGGTGGAGAGGGCCTGGAGAGATGGCTCAGCAGATAGGAGCGAATACTGCTCTTGCAGAAGACCTGAGTTTGGTTCCCAGCACCCACACTGGGCAGCTTATAACCACCTATAACTCCAGCTCCAATTCATACCGTCTTCTTGCCTCTATAGGCACTAGCACCCACATGCACACATACGTACATACACACACACACACACACACACACACATACACACACACACTAATAAAATTAATTCTTTAAAAAACATAAGGTCAAGAGCAACTGAAGAAGGAGCCCATTGTTAATTTCTGGCCTACATGCACANAGACATGCACACATGCACATACAAATGTACACACACATGCACACATTAAATGTCCTTTGGAGATCCAGGTCTTTGCTCCAGGGAAACTCATGGCCTCTTAAGTACCTAAACCTCTATCATTCTGTTCATATTATCTTTATTTATTTATTTATTTATTTATTTATTTATTTATTTATTTTGTTTTTTTAAGACAAGGCTTCTCTGCATAGCCTTGGCTGTCCTAGAACTTGCTCTGTAGACCAGGCTGGCCTCGAATTCACAGAGATCCTGCCTCTGTCTCTCAAGTGCTGGTATTAAAGGCATGTGCCACCACACCCTGTGGCGATATTTTGTTTGTGCTTTAACAAATAAAGCTTGCCTGGAGATCAGAGTGCAGAGCTAGTCACTAGAGGCCAGGCAGTGGTGGCACATACCTTTAATCCCAGCACTTGGGATCTCATGCCTTTGATCCCAGCACTTGGGAAGAGGAAACAAACAGGAAGTGATATGGCTGCATGGAGAGAGGAAGTGATAAGGTAGGGTTGAGACAGGAGCTCAACCCTTTTGGTCTGAAGATTTGGGGGAGGTAAGAAGTCTCTCTCTAGTAGCTGACTCCTTTACTTCTCTGGTCTTTCAGCATTTACCCCAATATCTGAGTTCGGGGTTTTTATTATTAAGACCAATTAGAATTCATGCTACAACTTATATCACCAATTTTTATGGGCTCTGAGAATCCAACATTCCAAGTAGAAAGGGTTTGTATTAGGGAGAGACTGGA
This sequence comes from Neotoma lepida, assembly GCA_001675575.1. Lineage (NCBI taxonomy): Eukaryota > Metazoa > Chordata > Mammalia > Rodentia > Cricetidae > Neotoma > Neotoma lepida. The sequence continues at coordinate 172,082 of LZPO01066392.1, read as the reverse complement.
GATTTTATGAAACTAAATATCTAAGAGAGAAATTTCCTCCATCATAGTCTTAAATTCTAGCTTTTAGTGTTGTGCATACTG
>LZPO01066392.1:146514-157005 GCA_001675575.1 Neotoma lepida | reverse complement strand
ACTGGCTCTGGGCTTGGCATGGGCTTTTGAAACCTCAACATCCATACCCAGTGACACACTTCCTGAAAAAGTCACATCTCTTAATCCTTCTCATTCAATCCCTGGTAAGTAAGAATCCAAATTATGAGTCTATGGGAGTCACTCTTATTCAAACCACCACACTTGGTAAATAAGATAACCAGAACCAAGATTTATTTGAATTGATACNAGTGAAAACTCCTGAGTATTTTAGGGGTAGATAAAATAGACATTTGTGTTTCTTTACTATATAACCCAGATGGAGCTAAAGGCATCTGACTCTTGTCTCCTCTGATCAGTTGCTACCATTTAGTATTAATACTGACATGAATTAATGTATATAAATCTTATGGTTTAGTCTCAACCTTCAAGAAAATAATTTTAAGCTTTTCTTTTTTCCTAATCCCATTCCAAAACTCAGTCTACCACTGACCTCAACCCCAATGCAACAATATGATGTGGAACCNAATTACGTGCTTAGCCACTGAAAAGGGCACTTCCAACTTCCCACTTCTCAAACCAGAAAGTAATGAAAATACGAAGAAAATAAACCAGCCCACAGAACCCTTTTCAAATAAAGTATCAGCTGCCATGACTCAAGCCCATAGCAAAACAAATTGAGTAGAATTTCTCATAGGTTCCAAATGTAACAGAATGTTTCCCGATGATTTTTCTTTAGGAAAGATCTGCAAAGTCAGGTATTTCTTGTCATATGTACACATGAGAAAGAAGCCCAGAAACATCATATATATTTCCAACTTCTTTTTGCTATTAAAACCTGCCATCAGACAGTTTATCTGCACAGTTGATGTCTACTTGGACACCAAGTGACAGTCTTACTAAATGTGTGACACTATAAACATAATCTCTAAGTGCTAAAGACATAGGATTTTTTTTATTAAAAGCATCTACTCCATCAGTAAAAGTCACCAAAAAATGAATCGTGAAATTCAATGTAAACATAAAAGTATAAAATTCTCAGACACAAAAAATGTAGAGGAAAAGTTTGAACCTAGGCTAGAAAAGAATTTCTTAGACATGACATGAAAGACATGATTCATAAAAGGAAAACCTGACAAACTAGACCTCACTGATTAATTGGATTTAATTAATTTGATGTTAATGAACTGTGTCTGTTTTCTTGTGACAGTGAGTTCTAGTATCTATCCCAGGCCTGGAACTCCCTAAGTATCCCAGGCTGGCCACAAATTCATAATCTATCTCCCTCAGCTTTCTGAGGCCTGAAATTACAGGCATGAGCCACCTTGCCCAGGTAAGTTAAGGACTTTTGCTTTGCAGGAAACTGAGTGAGGAGGGTGAAAAGTAAGCTTCAGAGTAGGAGAAAGTATTTTCAAATTACTTATCTGAGAAGAGATTAGTAATTAAACATATAATAAATTCTCCAAACTTAACAATAAAAGTGGATAATTAGAAAATGGGCAAAGCCAGCTGGGCGGTGGTAATGCGCACCTATTTGATCCCAGCACTCTGGAGGCAGAGACAGGCAGATCTCTGTGAGTTGGAGGCCAGCCTGGTCTACAAAGAGAGTTCCAGGACTGCCAGGGCTACACAGAAAAACCCTGTCTCAGAAAAAAAAAAGAAAGTGGGTAAAGTCATGAACATGCACTTCAATGAAAATTGTATACCGGTACTAAATTAACCCATGAAAAGTTAGTCAAGACAGTTAGTCATCTGGGAGTTGCAGATTAGAACAACCCACAGTGAGATATCACTAAATACCTGCTCAGAAAGGGGAAAATGAAAAATAGCAGTGACATCAAATAACAGTGAAGGGGCAGGAATATGGATCACTCATATGATGATGAAAACAGTCCCTCTGGAACTTGTCAGTATGGCAGACTGTAGGATGGCCCTCAAAAGACGTCTACTTATGGTTTCATAAACTTTTGAAAGTGTTGCTTTATAGGGCCAAAAAATAAAAATTAAAAAATAAAGACTTTGCCTGTGTAGTTGAGTTAAAATGTGAAGATAGAGAGATGATCCAGAATTATCTAAGTACATGCAGCAGAATCACCAAGGGTCTTNGAAGGAGAAGGAGGGAAGTCAAAGAGAGGTAAGGATGCTACAAATCTCACGTTAAAGACAGAAGGCCAACATAGGAGTCAAGCCACTCAGCATCCTAGCATTGCGTGGGCAGGAATGTGGGAGCCCCTACTCCTAGGCAGGGAGCTGTAGTTGATGATTTTCTTTTACTCTTTGTGGGCCCACCACCCAGCTCCCAAATAAATACACAGAGACTTATTCTTACTTACGAATGCCCAGCCTTAGCTTGAGTTGTTTCTAGCTAATCTTTCTAACTTAACTTAAATTACTCCATTTCTCTTTAACCTTTTGCCTCTGGGCTTTTTACCTCTCTTTATTCTATATATCTTGCTTCCCTTCTTACTCCGTGGCTGGCTGTGTGGCTGGGTGGCTGTCCCCTGGCGTCCTCCTCTCCTTCTCCTTTTCTCGCTCCTCCCTCTTCTCTCAAGCCTAGATTTCTCCTCCTATTTATTCTCTCTGCCCAGCAGCCCCTCCTATTTCTCTCTCCTGCTTAACTATTGGTCATTCAGCTCTTTAGTAAACCAATCAGGTGTTTTAGACAGGCAAAGTAACACAGCTTTACAGAGCTAAACAAATGCAACATAAAAGAATACAACATATCTTTGCATTATTAAGTATTCTGCAGCATAAACAGATGTAACATATCTTAAACTAATATTCACAACAAGGAGCTATGGACAGTTGATGTCTTGTGGGGGAAGGAGTGTCAATTTTCTTGAAGGGTATGGTCCCTGCTAGGTTTACCATGCTCCATGGATGGCTCCACACCCAGAAGTATACAAGCAGCACAAATAACTCAATGGGTTATTTTTTTAAAGAGAATNTAACTGGGTATAATGGCTCATATTTTTTATCCTAGCACCCAGGAGGCAGAGGCAGGTGGAGTTTGAGGCCAGCCTGGTCTACAGAGTGAGTTCCAGGACAGCCAAGGCTACATAGAGAGACCCTGTCTCAAAAAAAAAAAGGAGAATACATGAAATTGGGGAAATATAGAAGGGCATATGGGTGGATCTGGGAAGAATTATAGGGAATATAGTAAGAATACATTATATGAAATTCTCAAAGAATTAAAAAAATANTTTTTAAATGATGCATTTGTTATTGTTAAGCTTGTGCATAAGTCTTTGGAAATGGAGCTAAGTGGATAAAGCACATGTGGCACAAGCACAGAAATGTAAGTTCAAGTCCCCAGAGCCCACCTGAGACAGGACATGGTGGAGCACATCTGGAGACCCAGCACTCCTACAGCAAGATAGAAGCGGGGTAAAGGTGAATCCCAAGACGCTTGTGGACCAGCGAGCCTAGCATAAGCCATGGCAAGACAAGAGATCCCATCTCGAGAGAACCAGCACCCAAGGTTGTCCACTGGCCACCACAATTGCATGTGAAACTACAGTTACCATAATAAAATATCAGTTAAAAGGGCATTTATTAAAGAAGGAAAATACTGTCATTTCTGACATGATAGCTGAACATGAAAAACTGAGTAAAAGAACTCAGAAAAGCAAAGCAGAAGCAAGATTGGGCAGAGGGACAATTGGAGAGATGTTGGTGACAGAATTCAGCTTCTCAGAGTGTAGGCTCAATCAAAAGGCCTACTGCACAGCACACTGACAATAATCACAAAGTACTATATACTTGAAAATCACTTAGTAGATTTTTTTTTCTCTAGGTCCCTGGGGATCTAGTCTCAGGTTCTTAGTCAGCCAAGCAGTGTAAGACACAGGTTCCACCTTGTGGAGNAGATCTTAAGTCAAATCAGACATGGGTTGGTTACTCCCACAAGCTTTGTGCCACCATTGTACTAACATATCTTGCAGGACATCACTGTAGATCAAAGGCTTTGTGCCTCTGTTGGTATTTATGTTTCTTTTTCGGCAGCATGCCAAGTACCTTCCTGTACCAAAGACGCTAGAACATAGGGGTGAAGGCTTTATACAGGCACCAGCTCAACTTCTCCATGTTTAAAGAGTTAGGTAGGTGTTGTTTTCAGCAAGAGGGCCTGGCTGTCAGTTTGTGGTGAGCAACCTATAGTCTTGGCAAGAGCCCAGGTTGCTTGGTGATTCTCATGGAACACATTTGGCCAACAACTCAATTAGATATAACTCAATCCCAGTACTGGAAGCTTCATTTGGTGACAAGACATGGCCAGTTGGGATTCTGTGTCTCCCTGCCCCATCCCATTGTTTGGTAATTTCATTCAGATGACCTTCATATAAGCATAAACTTTAGGAAGTTTCCAATGTGTTGGGTTTCCCTCAAATGCCCCTGAATTCTAGCTGTCTCTCCCCATATTCCCACTCTCATCCATAACACCCCCCTCCCTTCTCACTTGGTATTCCCATTCCAGCCCCCCTCCCCATCCATCTATAACTACGTATTCTATTTCCGTTTCCTGGGAAGATTGGTCTGAATGAGATGTCACTTGTTTTATTGATCTTAGCCATTTTGATAGGTGTAAGATGAAAACTCAAAGTAGTTCTGATTTACAATTCCCTGATGACTAAGGGTGTTAAATATTTATTTGTTTCTCAGTCATTTGAGNTTCCTCTTTTGTGAATTCTCTGTTTAGATCTATACCCCATTTTTTAATTGAGTTATTTGTTTTCTTGATATCTAGTTTTTTGGCTTCTTTATATATTTTGGCTATTAGGCCTCTATTAGACACTCAGTTGGTAAAAATCTTTTCCCATTCTGTAGGCTGCCATTTTATACAAATGATAGTGTCCCTTGCCATGCAGAAGCTATTCAGTTTTACAAGGTCCCATTTATTAATTGTTGATCTTAGTGCCTGTGCTAATGGGGTTCTATCCAGAAACTCTTTTCCTGTGCCAATGAGTTCAAGGCTATTCCCCACTTTGTCTTCTGTTGGGTTCAATGTGTCTGGTTTTATGTTGAGGTCTTTCATCCTCTTGCACTTGAGTTTTGTGCAAAATGATAAATACGGATCTGCTTGCATTCTTCTCTATGTTGAAGATGCTGTGTTTTTTCTAGTGTGTATTTCTGGCTTCTTCAGCAAAAATCAGATGTCCATGGATATGTTGATTTATGCCTGGTCTTCAATTCAATATCATTGATCAACATGTCTTTTTGTGTCTTTACCATGCTGTTTTTCTTATTATAGCTCTGTAATACTACTTGAAGTCAGGGATGGTGATATCTCCAGCCATTGTTTTATTATTTAGGATTGTTTTTATCTATCCTGGGTTTTTTGTGTTCCATGTGAAGTTGAAAATTGTCATTTTAAGATCTGTGAGAATTTGTGTTAGAGTTTTGTTGGGATTGCACTGAATCTGTAGATTGCTTTTGGTAGGATGACCATTTTTACTATGCTAATTCTACCATCTGTGAACATGGGAGATCTTTCCATCTTCTGATATCTTCTTCAGTGTCTTAAAGTTTCTATCATAGATGTCTTTCACTTGCTTGGTTAGAGTTACCCCCAAGATATTTTATATTATTTGAGGCTATTGTAAAACACGTTAGTTTCTTTCTCAGTTTGACATTTTTCATAGGGGTTAGTGAATTTTGTGAGTTGATTTTGTATCCAGCTACTTTGCTGAAAATGTTTAACAGCTGTAGGAGTTTCCCTGTTGTGCTGGCATTTTGTGTCAACTTGACACAAGCTAAAGTCATTTGAGAGAGGCTGGGCGGTGGTGGCGCACGCCTTTAATTCCAGCACTCGGGAGGCAGAGGCAGGCGGATCTCTGTGAGTTCGAGGCCAGCCTGGGCTACCGAGTGAGTTCCAGGAAAGGCGCAAAGCTACACAGAGAAACCCTGTCTCAAAAAACCAAAAAAAAAAAAAAAGTCATTTGAGAGGAGGGAACTTCAATTAAGGAAATGCCTACACAAGATTGAGCTGTAGGCAAGACTGTAGTGCACTTTCTTAATCGGTGATTGATGAGGAAGAACCCAGCCCATTGTGGGTGGTGCCATCCCTAGGCTGGTAGTCCTGGGTTCTATAAGAAAGCAGGCTGAGCAAGCCATAGAAAGGATGCCAGGAGGCAGCACTAATCCATGGCCTCTGCATCAGCTCCTGCCTCCAGGTTTCTGCCCTGGTTGAGTTCCTGTCCTGGCTTCCTTCAATGATGAACTACAATGTGAAAGTGTAAGCCAAAAAAAAAAAGAAAGAAAGAAAGAAAGAAAAGAAAAAAGAAAAAACTTTCCTCCTCAGTTTGCTTTTGGTCATGGTGTTTCATCTCAACAATGATGAACTGGGGCTGGAGAGATGGTTCAGAGGTTAAGAGCACTGGCTGCTCTTCAGAGGACCTGGGTTCAATTCCCAGCACCTACAATGCAGCTCACAACTGTCTGTAACTCCAGTTCCAGGGGATCTGACATGCTTACACAAGCAAACATGCAGGCAAAACACCAATGAGCATAAGAAATAAAAAGGAGTGATTAAATAATAATANTAATAATAATAATAATAATAATAATAATAATAATAATAACCTGAATTAAGGCACCCATGGAATTTTTAGGTCACTTATGTATACTATCATATCATCAGCAAATAAAGACTTCCTTTCCAATTTGTATCCCCTTGATACAATGCTGTATCTGAATGCTCTGCCTAAGATGTCAAGACTATATGTATATATACAATATTTATATTAATATATATTAATAGGTATGAATAGAGTGGCAACCTTGTCTTCTTCCTGATGTTAGTGGAACTGCTTGGAGTTTCTCTTCATTTTAGTTGATCTTGGCTATGGCCTTACTGTAAAATGCCTTCATTATGTTGAGATGTGTCCCTTGTATCCCTAATCTCTCCAGGACTTTTATCATGATGGGGTATTGAATATTGTCAATGGTCTTTTCTGAATCTAATGAGATGATCATGTGTGGGTTTTTTTTTATTTCAGTTTGTTTATATGGTGGATTACATTTATCAGTTAACATGTGTTGAACCATCCCTGCATCTCTGGGATGAAGCCTACTTGATCATGGTGGATAATCTTTTTGATGTGTTCTTGGATTCGGTTTGCAAGTAATTTATTGAGAATTTTTGCAGGTGTGCTCATAGGGTCTGTAATCTCCTTCTTAGTTGGGAATATATGTGGTCTAAGTATCAGGTGACTGTGGCCTTGAAAGGACTGGGCAATGTTCCTTCTGTTTCTATTTGGTGGAATAATTTGAAAGTCTGGTAAAATTCTAGGCTAAAACGATCTGGCTGTGTGCTTTTTTGAGGGGGTAGAGGTTGGGAGACTTTTAATGACTGCTTCTGTTTTCACTAGGGTTTATAGATCTGTTTAAATTGTTTAATCTGATCTTGATTTAACTTTGGTAAGCGGTATGTATTGAGAAATGTATCCATTTCTTTTAGATTTTCCAATTTGGTGGAGTACAGGTTTTTAAAGTATGTCCTTATGATTCTGTGGATTTTCTCAGTGTCTGTTGTCATGTCCCCCTTTTCACTTCTAATTTTGTTAATCTGGATCTCCTCTCTCTGCCTTCAGCTAATTTGGATAAGAGTTTATCAATCTTACTAATTTTCTTAAAGAACCAACTCTTTGTTACATTGATTCTTTGTATTTTATTTTTCTACTTTATTGATTTCAGCCCTGAGTTTGATCATTTCTTGCCATCTATTCCAGAGATTACAGTGTGCTTAATATCTTTTTTCCATCCTTTTCCCCTGAGGTGATGTCTACCTTCAATGTTAAGGTGTGTTTCTTGGATGCAGCAGAAGGATGGATCCTGTTTTCACATCTATTCCATTAGTCTGTGTCTTTTTAATTTGGGGGAAGATATTAATGAGCAGTATTTGTTGATTCCTATTATTTTGTTGTGGTAGTGTGTGTGTGTGTGTGTGTGTGTGTGTGTGTGTGTGTGTGTATTTCCTCTCTTCTGATCTGCTGGCCTGAGATTATTTATTCCCTGTGTGTAACATCTTCAGGTTGGAATTTTCCTTCTAGCACCTTTTGTTGGGCTGTATTTATAGAAAGATATTACTTAAATTGGGTTTTATCATGGAATATCTTAATTTCTCCATCTCCTGTGACTGACAGTTTTGCTCGGTATAATAGCCTAGGCTGGTATCTGTGGTCTCTTAGAATCTGCAGTACATCTGACCAGGCCTTCTGGCTTTGAGAGTCTCCATTGTGAAGTCGGGTATAATTCTAATAGATCTGCCTTCATATGTTACTTGGTCTTTTTCCCTTGCAGCTTTTAATATTCTTTCTTTGTTCTGTATGCTTAATATTTTTATCATTACGTGGCAAGGGGACTTTATTTTCTGATCCAGTCTATTTGCTGTTCTGTAAGCTTCTTGTACCTTTATGGCCATGTCCTTCTTTAGGTTAGGAAAATTTTCTTCTATGATTTTGTGAAAAGTGTTTTCTGTGCCTTTGACCTGGNTTTCTTCTCCTTCCTCTATTTCTTAGACTCCATCTTAACACGCTTCTTCCTCTATTCCTGAGACCTCTTGGTCATCCTGATGCATTCCTTCCTCTATTCCTATTACTCATGGATTTGGTATTTTCATGATGTAGCAAATTTCTTGTTGGATGTTTTGTTCTGGGATATTTTATATTCAACATTTTTTGACCAAAGTATCCATTTCTTCTATCATATCAGCAATGCCTGAGATTCTCTCTTCCATCTCTTATATTCCCTTGGTGAGGCTTGCCTCTGAGGTTCCTGTTCGAGTTCCTAAATTTTCTTTTCCCAAATTTCTCTCAATTTAGATTTTCTTTGTTGGTTCCATTTGGTCTTGAACTGTTTTATTCATTTCCTTCTACTGCTTGTTTGTGTTTTCATCAATTTCTTTAAGGAATTTATTCATTTCTTCGTGAAAGATCTCTATCATATTTATAAAGGCTGTTTTAATGTCTTTTTTCTTGTGTTTCAGCTATGTTGGAATTCTCAGGCCCTGTTGTGGTAGGGTTGCTGGTCTATAGTGGAGACAGAGTGTCCTGGCTGTTGTTGATTGTGCTTTTACACTGGCATCTAAGCATCTGGAATTGGGAAGACTGTAATTCTGGGTGCTGATATCTGGTCTTGTCTTTGTTGGGTGGGTGTTTTGTTCATTGGTTTCTGTTGCCCTCTCTGGTTCCTAGGAGAGTGTGGTGACTGTGTGTTTCCTGGTAGGAAATTCTTCTGAGATCCAGATAGATGTGGCCGCTAGGAGGTTCAAGTAAAGTGTGTTTCTGGGTATCAGAAGCTGACACTTAGAAAGGAGATGGGCTAGTGAGGGCTGAGGTCCACGGGGGGAAGTAAATCAGAGTGTTTCACCAGGGTCTGCTCAGTCCCCTAGAAATGGGGACAGAGAGTGAGGAGAGGCCAATGCCCATGGTCTGATACAGAGCTGGGCATGAGACTGAGGGTTTGGACTTGGAGGAACGGAGGGAAAGTTGATCTGCAGTTAGCCTACCTGCTTCTCTAGCCAGAGTGACTGGGTAGATTTTTAAGTATTTTCACCATAAAAAGAATTAAGTATGTCAAGTAATTCATGTATTGAGTAGTTAAATATAGCCATTATGCAATATATATACACATACATATTTCAAAATATGGTATATGCCATAAATATATATGACTTTTCAACTGTTAACTTGGACAAATTATTTTAAAGACACTTAGCACTAATACTATACTAGGCACATGCTCTCCCATTGAACTACATCCCCAGTCATGGCATAAGAATCTTTTCCTTTTAACAGATGTTTATGCTCCTCATACAGCCAAATACTACAAGCACTTTAGTAGAACTACTCTCGTACCTACTATAAGTATTTATATATTGATACTGATTTTTATTGGTTTCTTTCAAGACAGGCTTTCTCTCTGTATCCCTGGCTGTCCTGGAACATGCTCTATGGACCAGGCTAGCCTCGAACTCTGGAATATGCTTGTCTCTGCTTTCCAATTGCTGGGGTTGTATGNANATACTAAATGCAAATTTTTCTAGTATAAGAAAACAACTTCTGAATCAGCTATGATTTCATATACTAAAACTCTGCTATCATCTTTGCTGTGTCCAGTTCTGATGCCCTCATACTCCTCTTTCTCTANAAGAAGGATGGTTAAGGGTTCTGGCTCCCCAGTCAGATTATTTGGGTCATATCCCAACTCTNGTCTTCATGATTTATGTGTGCATAAGTCCTCCATGACCTAGGTTCCTCAACTGAGAAACTGGGTGAAAAATATTTACTTAAAAGGGTCATATGGTAATTAAATGAGTTAATGTGCACATAGAAAGTCCTGACTCTTATGTAAACACTCAGTAAATATACTTAACCATTACTTGTGCTATTTCTTTCTCCCTCGAGGGTATGCTATGACTGCATCCAGACAGGGTCCAATATCCTATGTGGAGAAACTATAGGGCACAGACTAGTCATTGATGAAGGTACATCCATCCTTGTGATAGCATGAATGGATCCTGTGTTGTCAACCAAT
>LZPO01066392.1:111155-127720 GCA_001675575.1 Neotoma lepida | reverse complement strand
AGGGAGATAAAGATAAGGGAATCCCCAGAGCTTACTAGCCAGCATTCTAGATGAAATGGCTCAGTAATAGAGTCCATCTCAAACCAATAAGGTGAAAAGCCATTGAAGAAGACATCTGATGTCAACCTATGGCCTCTACTCAACACATACAAGTGTACGCACACACACACTCACACACACACAAAGTGTACATGCACATATACAAAATACATACATATATGTACAGAACGAGTGAATACAAGAGAAAAGACCAACAATTGGGACCAAATAGCATTTACTTTGTCTTGAAATTAAAGAATCAAAGCAAATAATAAGATAAAGCAGGGCTGCCCCCAAGCCCTTTCTAATCTACCAAGCAGGGCTGGAGAGATGGCTCAGAGGTTAAGAGAGCTGGCTGCTCTTCCAAAGGTCCTGAGTTCAATTCCCAGCAATCACATGGTGGCTCACAACCATCTGTAATGAGATCTGATGCCCTCTTCTGCCAGGCAGGGATACATGCAGACAGAACACTGTATACATAATAAAGAATTTTTAAAATTTTATTTAAAAAAAAGAATTNTCCATTCTAATCTGCCAAGCTTCTGGAATGCAGAGACGACACACTCCCTCGTTTCATCACAGGGCGTTCTTACCCCATCCTTTTACAGAGCTATACCTCATCCCCAGGTGAGCTAGAACCTAGAGCTCCTAACAGCAGTGGCCTGAGGAGGAAGCTTGTTAGATGTGTGGGGTTTCCAGGCCTCATCCCAGACCAGATCACTCAAAATGTACATGGCAACAAGGTCTCTAGGTCGCCATTTGGTCGCTAAAGTTTGAGAAGCAGTGCGCAGCCCAGCAGTCAAGAAGCCATGGTAGGAGAGCCACTCTAAGTGTGAGAAGCAGAGAGACCCTTTCANTGAAAGAGGCAGAAGGAGTAGAGCCACACACTGAGGCCAAATCAGGAGTTCTTCAGCTCTCTCTAAGCCTCCAAGACATCTGAGGACCTGACTCCTTACCTCTCCAGTCTAAGCTGATACATGAGCAACCGAACCCACAGGCTCGGGAGGATAACCCATAGGCACCACAAACTGTTTTATCCCTCAAGGGCTGGCTGGGGGCAGGGCCGAGAACAGGTACTAGATATCATCCTGTGACAGACTGAAAGGTGGCAGGCTCTGGGTTAGCTACCCTCTGAGGCAAGCTCTCTAGAGTTGCTCCCGGGAGGCCTTGTGGGTGGCTCTCCTCACTCCCATCCTCACGTGGCCAGACTTCGGGGATTCCCACATGACGTGGTCTGTGCTGGGCCATCCCCTCTCAGCACTAAGTTCCCTCAGAAGCCTGGGTTTGCTCCCGCCTGGCGCTTCAGTTCATGCATTGGCACCCTCACTCGAATTTCCGACTGGCAGCTCTTTATTTCTAAAANNAACTCCTTGCGGTTCCGAGATGAAAAGGGAGGGTTGTGGTCCTCTTTTACTTAGCAGAACTTACATCTATAAGGAAACAATTCTTTGCATTTGTCTCATTTCTGGTATTGCTGATGTATCCTTTCCTGCAGACACGATCACCAGCCGACAGCAGCCATCCACACACAACTCCCAAATCACACTAGTTATCAGGCAAAAGTGAAAACCCAACAAATTCTGCCCGAGCCCTGCTCTGCCCTCCACCTTCACCTGAATACAATCAAAACCACTTGCTAGCATCAGAGCAGACGACCTCAGCTGCAAACTGCACAAACAGCACTTTGCCCTTGGTGAAACTGCCTGAACTATTTTCTGTTTTATGGCATCACACATACACACACACACACACACACACACACACACACACACACACTCTCACAAAAAAAAATTTTTTTTTGTACCTTGACTATGGCTTCAGGCAGTTTTTGCAATCTGCATCAGGAGGAGATTGATTAATGTGAATGTTTTAGCTGTGGTTTTTGTTTGTGTATAAACTTTTGTTAAAACAAGTACGGCAGAAGAAATGACCTTTATGTAGACACCTATTAAGGCACTAAAAGGCTTGGCTACATTCATCTAAGACTCGTACACATAACGAGGGGGACAATAAGGGGATCAGCAGCTGCAGGGGTTGAATTGAATTCTTCAACAATAGAAAAGTTTTTCAGACCCAAATACCAGCAATCAAAGAGAATTTTTGCAGATAATCCGAGAGAAAGAAAATAAGGGGGGGGGGGAGCCAGCCAACTTTGTACCCGTTAGCATAAGGTTGCCATCTGAAACATGTCAGCTTAGGGCAGTCCCTACCTCCATTCTTTTGCCCAACTGCAGTATTCAAAACTGTTTCCCCAAATAATCCCAGATGGCATGCCACAAAATTTCAATTCATTTTAAAAGCTTTCTTTGCTGTTATTATGTGATTGAAAGTACGAAAGCAGCTTGCCATTCTCATGGCACTATTTGCATTGGCTATTATCCCCTAAAATCCCTTTTAAACAGCTACATTGTCAGCCCATAGGCCTCATTTAGAACTACAAAAAGGCCCAGATTAATTCGATCAAAGAAAGAGCCAAGTACAAAATGCACTTTTCAAACTGTATCAGAGTATGTTCGCTTTACAGATCGCTTCGGGGCAAGAACCGCGGGGAGAAAAAGAAAGAACTGAAATAAAGGTTGGTTACGAAGTGAAATAACTCGGTTTGGCTCCCTATCTGNTTTATCTGAACATCTCAAGGCGAAATCTCCAATTAAAAATTCTTCCAGGGAAATATATTTGAATATAAATGCGGAAACAGACACCCACAAATTGCAGCATCGCATGCGCGCCACGGGCTTCCAGCCACCATTCTTCCGCGGCAGTTTGAAGCCTTGCAGGAGTAATCTGGTCGGTAAAAGGCGGTTCTGAGATCTCATATTCTACATTAAAACAAAGTCGTTTGCACAGATTTAAAAAAAAAAAATCTATCTGACTTTTTGCATTCGATCCCAGAGGAAATGTTCGACGTCACCCCCAGAAAAGAAAGTGCAAGAAAACAAAGAAAAAGAAAAAGAAAAACGGTCTGACATTTCTTTCCGCAAAACAAAACACGCTCAAATGCAGGTGGAATTCCGGGATTATCCGCAGGCNGCCGAGGCTGTCTGCTAGCCCCTGGGTTTGCGGGTTTTAGTCTCACCTGGGGGTCTGGAGGGTGGGGAGCACGCTGCGACGAGCCAAGCTGGAGTTTGGGGCTCTTAGGGACGCTCCATTAGTTTCCTAGGCAGGGTCAGCCGCGTGGTCCCGCTGGAGAAAGCGCAGGCTCCCCGGACTCAACGCCCGGAGCTGTCCCCTCAGCCGCGGCTTTTGTGCACGCAGAACATTTTATAGAGGAGTGAATGGCTGCACAAAGGTAGGCCGTGCGCAGCAAGATATGCAGTTTGCCTCTTCAGAGACCCAGCAGGGCTGGAGCGCTGAAAACACCGGCAGCTGCAGCAAATGGGAGTGACCCGCAGCAGCGCGCAGCCAGCGANGGTTTTAGTCGGTTGTTTGGGCTGAGTTTTTTGCTGCGGGAGACCTAGACTGTCTGCTGTTCAAACCCACCCTGGGAACAAAAGACCATCATGCAGCTCTAATGACATAAAACATAGGTTTAGAAAAGTCACGCTCCCAAAGAGTTCCAACCATAATCCAGTGGTCCTCAAGATTCTTAGTCACATGCTTGCCTAGAAATCTGCAGACTTAATTAATTACTCAAATCTTTTATAGGTAGGTGTTCAATACCCCCTACAACCAAATCCTCATAATGGTCCCGAGAATCTCCTAAAGCAGCGGTTGGCGACCCCTTTGAGGGTTGAACGACCCTTTCACGGGAAGGTCACATATTAGATATTCTGCAAATCAGATATTTACATTATAATTCATAACAAAATTACAGTTATGAAGTAGCAACAAAAATAACATGAGGAACTGTAATTAAAGGGTCACAGCGTTAGGAAGGCTCCACTGCCCTAGAGAAATCAAACATGTATAGCAAAACTTGGAGGAGTTACCCTTCCTCCCACTGCAGAAAGCAGGNAGACAGGGAAAGAAGTAGACGGTGGGTCCAACATGAGGTACAGGCCTGTGATCTCACCAACGGGGAGGCAGAGGCAGGAGGATCACTGCAAGTTTGAGGCCAGCTTTAAAACCAGTACAGCCTGGGCCTGTCTCTTATACACATCTAGATGTGTATAAGAGACGGCCTGTGATCTCACCAACGGGGAGGCAGAGGCAGGAGGATCACTGCAAGTTTGAGGCCAGCTTTAAAACCAGTACAGCCTGGGCTGTACCTGTCTCTTATACACATCTAGATGTGTATAAGCTCAGTGGTTAAGAGTGCTGGCTGCTTTGAGTTCAATTCCCAGCACCTGACTGTTCCCAGTCATCTGTAACTCCACAGTCCCAGAGGAGCCAGTGGCCTCTTCTGTCTTNCTGAGGGCACTGCAAGTGGTACACAGACACACATGCAGGCATACGTCCATACACACAAACTAATAAAAAATGATTTAAAAGAACTGGGAGCAGGAGGATTGGGAGTTCAAAGCCAGCTTCTGCTGAAGAGAGAATTGGAGGCTAGCCTGGGCTACACAAAATCCTAGAGGGAGAGAGAGAGAGAGATAGGGAGCGTATACACAACATACACACAAGAAAGGAGAGAAAGAGTCAAGTTGCTGTTGGGCCTGGTGATACACATCTTTAACCCCGANAGGCGGGAGGCAGAAGCAGGTGGATCTCTGTGAGCTGAAAGCCAGCCCAGTCTACATAGTGAATTCCAGGCCAGCCAAGGGCTANATGGTGAGACCTNGTCTTAAGACAAAACAAACAAAAAAGGAGTCAGGTAGTTTTCAGGAAAGAAAAACATTTTATTTCCTTCCAAAATCCTTCACACAGTTTATCTGGACTCTTCCTGATTATAGCAAATACAAAGAAAATTGAGTTTTTGAGACCTATATAAAAANGTTCAAGTTCCAAAAACCTAACTTTGCCAAAGAAATGGGAAAAGACAACNATATTTATTTATTCATTATGAGACANATTATGTCAGCCAGAGAAAACACACCTGAAGTTANTTCTAATGAATTCTAACAAANTGTTCAATATCTGGAATGAACATATTCTGTGTGACTTTTGTGCAGATCTCACTGGGGCCCTACTGAAAATACCATGACTCCCTTTCACATTATNTATTTGCATGATANGGAGTCAAGAGTAGTCTAAATTAGGCAGCAGAATCGAAATGTCTGTCAGCTTCTCCTTACCACTTCTCTGGGTGACATCAGGANTCACTAGGACATTGTTCAAGGCAAACCCAACTAAGTTTATTTCTTGGTGTTTGAGTGTGTGTTTAGCAAACAGGGNAATAAGGAAGGGCATCCCTGGTCCTACTTGGGACTTGGAAGGTCTGTGCCTTGCCTCCTAGAGGCACTAGTAATTGCTATGCTGCAGAGATGACTCAGTTTCAGTGTGACTGATGTAAAACTTTCAGCCACATTAATCGTGATTAACTGAACCAGAATTCACATCCTCTGTAAGGATACATTCCTGTTCTGAACCATGTGCCCAAACTATTGGTGTCTTAGAAACTGCCTCTCTGTTTTCTTTAGACTAGTGGTAAAAGACGATGTCTTTTAAAAAAAATTGTTTGACAAGGTCTAGAGAGATCACTCAGAGGTTAAGAACACTGGCTGCTCTTCCANAGAACCTAGTTTCGGTTCCCAGCACCAGTATGGTGGCTCACAACCATCTGTAACTCCAGCTCCAGGAGATCTTCTGCCCTCTTCTGGCCTCTTCAGGCACTGCATGAACATGGTGCACAGACACACATGTAGGCCAAACACTCATGTGCATGAAATAAAATAAATCTAAAAAAAAAAAGAGAGAGAAAGAATTTCATACATGTTTCTAAAGTGTTCGGATCAAGTCTATCCCCATTCTCTCCCTCCAATCCCTTCCATAACCCCCTTACCACTTTTCCCTCCCNATGTCGTGTTCTCTCTCTCTTTTTTAAGCCATTGAATCACTTAGTTTTGCCAGTATGCATGTGGGTATAGAACCATCTATTGACACATGGGCAGCCATTCAGGGGGTGCATCCCTGAAGAAAACTCACTCTCCCTCCCTTGGCAGCCATCGTTTGGTTTTCAGATGGGGCAGGACTTCCTGAGCCACTGATCTGTGTAAGCTAGNATTTTTCTACATATCTCATACATGTAGTCATAGCAGCCTCTGTGAGTTCATGTGTGCCACGGCCCTGTCATGTCTAGGAAGTACTGTTTCACTGCAGATATCCCTACCTCTGCATTTTATAATCCTTCTGCCCCCTCTTCCATAGTGAATTCTGAGCCTCAGGGCCTCAGAATTTACCCAGTTTAGGGCTAAGGACTCTGCAGTCTCTATGCTCTTCATGTTAACCAATTGTGGGCCTTTGTATCAAACACCATCCACTGCAAAAAGAAGCTTCTCTGATGAAGGTTGAGAACTGTACTAACCTTCTGTCAGATGTATACTATTTTGAAAAAGGGAAATGGGAAAGAAAATGCCCTTTACCAAGATCTATTATGTATCAAATACAATATTTTTCAATATGTCATGTCATTGGTTGTCTACCACCAAGTGCAATGGGAAGTCTAATTTGCCATAATAAGTAAGATAGTAGTTGAATACAGTAAAAAGGAAACTCACTGATCATGTCACAAGGAGGATAAGGAAAAAAAGAAAAGAAAAGAAATGGGAAACCCACGAAGTCNGATAAAACTGAGTACCTAGCATAGATTCCTTAAACAATAAGNTATTGTTCATAGCTGTAGAANTTTGAAGTCCATGATCAAGGCATGTCTGGTGAGTTGTCCCTTTCTGGTTTACAGACAGCTCCTTCTCACTTGTACCCTCCATGGCAAAAATCCATGGAAAGGGAGCTAGCTCCCTGGCTTGCTTCTTACAAGGGCACTAACACTATCCATGGGGCCACATTTCCATGACCTAATTACCTCCCAAAGACCCTACCTCTTAACACAAGTTACCATTTCCATGAATTTGGCAAGTCATGAGACTTAGCCCAAAATAGTCCAATAGGTTGAAGCAAAGNGCATGGCTGAATATAACATCAATTAGATGACCAGTTCTGAGGAAGAGAACTGGAGAACATGTCAGTGGATAATGGTCCAGAGTAAATGAAAGATTCCTTGAGGCCAGATGTTACATGTCCCTACCGTTGTATCAGCATTTAGCCCACACCCTCACATATCCAAGGCTTGAANGGAAGATGCACTGTTGGCTGAATAGAAACCCTGGAAGCTCCTCCTCCAGTGTCTCATATGGATCTCAATCATCTTTGTAGGGCTACTCCTACCCCCCAATGTTTATTCAGCATTTATTCCTACAATCCATCCAACAGATGAAGAGTAAAAGAAAACTTGCTAAGATTCAGTTCCCCTCACCTTGCTCTCAGAGGAAGCCCCTTCAGGGACAGTGTGGGTATCAGCCCCCTCGTGGAGAAACATTCGTTTGACTAGTGTGTGGTAGCACGATCTAGTGTGTCAGAATTCTATCCGCCAGCTGCCCTTTTCCAAAAGCAGCAATAACAAACGCGGCTGTGGGAATTACATTTTTCAGATGATTAGGTTATACAGCAGACTAATCACTTTTGCTTTTATGAAGAGCAAAGTGCACCGCACTGCTGGCATTGTCCTTAGAGACTGTCAACCAAATAATGTAAGCAGGGCTGTTTATGTAAGTCCCTAATTGCTGATGAGATTTGGACAGTAAGGAAACATTAATGGTCTTTTCTGTCATATCTATTTTGTAATGTGATGACTTCTGTGGGCCTCTTCCTTCTAATTACATAAAATAACTAAAGTATTCTGTTAAGGAAAACATGGTAACTAAATAATAAAGAGTCAAAACCCACCTAATTAAGACATGACTGCCAGAAATGAGGCCAGAGCTGCCTAGGGGCACCGTTATCATCATTACTGGCTGTCTCAAAAGCACGCCGTACACTAATGTACCAGGGGAAATAGCCAGTATTAGCCATGCAGGCATCTTCATCAGTACATTCTGGAGTCTCATGTCTGTCAAAACTTCACTATCTTTAGCAACAGAATGCTGGAATTAGATAATTTCATACATTTGAAACTGGATCTTATTATGTAGGTTCTTATTATTCTACCTCTCAACTCTCAAGCTCACCTCCAGTTCCATAAATACTGTTAAGTTTTTAAAGAAAGTGGCCCTTTGAGCTAGACAGGAGCTCCACAGTAGAAAGTGACTATTACATCCAAAACCCTGAAAAATAAAATAGGAAACCTAAACCATTGCACGTTTTTTGTTTTCTTCTGTTTTTTGTCTGTGATTTCATAGACAAGCTTGCTGACTCTGATCTAAGGGAGTAGCTGGAGTAAGAGGAGTGCTGGCTTCAAAACACAGGGACCTGCTGGGCGGTGGTGGTGCACGCCTTTAATCCCGGCACTCGGGAGGCAGAGGCAGGCGGATCTCTGTGAGTTCGAGGCCAGCCTGGGCTACCAAGTGAGTTCCAGGAAAGGCACCAAAGCTACACAGAGAAACCCTGTCTCAAAAAACCAAAAAAAAAAAAAACCTACAGGGACCTAACAAAAGGTTCTGGATTCATTTGGATTCATTTGCGTCTGGAATACACTAAGAGCAGAACCTAGAGTTCGTCATTACTGAGAGAAGAATGAACCTGATGAAGGGTCAAGGATGGGGGCCAGAACAAACTAACTTTCTACCCACTGAGAGACTTCCAGGGGCTCTACTTGACATGAGGATAAGGCAAGGTGGCCAAAAAGAGTGACTCCTATGTCGTGCCTGCAAACTGAATGGGAAAGACACAAAAGGATCTGGAATGTGCTGTTGAATATATTATATTTCTGCCTATGATTTCTTCTATAGTGTATATTTTGTAACCTAAAATTTGTCTGTAGCATGTTAAAGTTGGTAGAGACAAGCTTTCATAGGAGGTTGATTGGTTAATGCCTGCGTTAATTCTTTGGATGGCTTTCATTCTCCCTTATTTCTCTCCCAAAACTGCTCGATACTTATCTTTTGAATCAATAAAACCTCTAGCCAGACATGATAGCTCATGCATGTAATCTTAACACTTGGAAGACTAAGAGAATGGTTGGAGGAGGTTTACTGCAAGTTTGAAGTCAGCTTGGATGACAAAGTGAGACCTTGCCCTGTCATAAAAAAAAGAACAAACAAACAAACAAAACAAGCAAGCAAGCAAACAATACACAAAAATAAAAAGATGTGGGACATTGCCTCAAGAAACAGACAAAATAGAACTGCACGGCTTTTTCACTTTGAAATGGAGGATTCTGTGATTCCAGCCAAAGGACATGATGAATTAGGAAAAGGCTTAGAGCAAATGGAGTCAGAAGTCACTGGCACCCCAGGCAGGGACTCTGCACTAACTGCAGGAAGCTGGAGTCTGGAGAAAACTCAGAACTGGAGCGGAATTGGGAGGCGCACCATAGGTGGCAGCTAAAGTTGAAGAAACTGGACAATTACCCAAGACAATTGTAGAGTATAAAGAGAAGACCAAATATAAGACCTAAATAAACATCAAGGTTTAGCACGTGTTATGATATTGCATGTGGGGGACCCCGGCTGGCCAGGGTATTCCATGCATGAGGGAAAACATGTAGCAGTAGACAGCAGGCGGGGGCACATCATTCACAACCCAGGCGCTGCATCCCCGTGTGCACGCAGAAATGAGTTTATTACAATAGAGAGATGAAGACAAAGATAGGGAAAAAGGGAAGACAGGAAGAAGAGAGAGGAAGANAGGGAGGGGGTTGAGGGTGCACACTTCGTGGGAATGGAGAGGAAAGGAGAGGAAGAGAGAGAAGGGAGGGGTTTTTCCTTAAATCAGGCTTTTACGTCAGGATGCAGGAGGGCACCAAGGGGTGGGTTTCCAGGGCGTGGGTTTCCAAGGGGCAGGTCAAAATATTAACATTTTTCCATTTTGATTATTATAAAAAGGTGAGTTATGTATAGCAAGTGAGGGAACAAGGGCGCTAAATTCTTGAGACTGCTTCAAGCTGACAAGGGACGAAGTGGGGAGGGGGAAGCTGGGAGTCATACACGGTGGGAGATCTTAGGCATCTGTGCCTTGAGGGAGCTGAGAGNGCAGGGTGCAGCANTGATGTTCCAGGAGCTTGGGGGGAATGGCATGCCAAATCNGGAGTATAAAATCCATGACATCTGCTGTTTCTCTGGAGGTCAGGCAGGAGGAGTGAATCTGCAAAATATGCTCAAAAAATAGGTGAAGTCAAAAATGGGCTCTGGGGATTGTTAGTGTTCATCAGACCAGATTTCTTGATACAGTGGCAGAATTTTTCCCAGGAACCTGCAGGTATCTGTAAGACAGGTGGAATGGATTTACATCATAGCAAAAGGGTTAAAAATCTTAAGAACCATTTGTAGTCAATGCAGTATCAGTTTATCAAAACTTCATTTATCAGTATTAAAACTTTGAACTTCTGGAGTTACATCTGAAGCNAGTCTATCCTGTACCATGAAGTCTGTGAAAGAGGCATACTTGTCTGCAATTTTAACAGGAAACTTGTTAATGAGCTATCAACATGCTTGTAATCTTGGGATTGGGGCTGTTAAATTGGTACCCCTAGTCATCAAACACCGTCAGATCTGAGAAGGATAAATTTAAGAGGTGAGACAGCTTTCCTATCTTCATATAAACAAACCAGGATATGCTGAGAGCAGTCAATAGTAAAAAGTTACATTGGANTTTGTTCTGTGAGTTTATCTGATCAGGACCAAGGTAAATTATGTCTATACCTAGTAATAGCTCTAGGAGAGGGGGACCTGTGAATTTTATATAGAGAACTGAGATAGCAGCTGAAGCAAAGCCTGGTTGTNAAATAGAATCAGAGATCTAAGAAGGATAAATCATATCTGAGTGNAGACCAAGCAGCTTTCAAATCTGTTAAAAATGACAGGGACCAGCCCATTCAGTCCATACCTAGGTCTCCATATCATTGTCAAGACAGCATCAATCTTTGACCCATCAGGTCCATAAGGTGGGAGTTTTTCCCATGGAAGAGGGACAGAGGGAAAACTGATCTTACTTTGTCTAAGCACAAGGGGTGCAATCAATTCCCTGATGTCCTGCTGTTTGTCCACAGTCTGGGCTGGATCCTGGTGGCAGGTGTCACAAAATGGAGCATCTTGCCCAGAGATCAGTGTTGCCATTGTCCAGATGGAGACATCTTCTTCAGAGACCTTGGTCACTGTTAGGATCTGGGAGTCTCTGTCTGATACAACAAGCTCTTTGGTTAACATTTTAAATCTCATATTCTGCAGATCTCTGAGCATTTGAGGACTGCTTGTCTATTAGGTATGAATGGCTGACTGTCAGCTANTATTCCCTAAGTCTCCCATATCTTAGCAGCTTCCATAAAGCTAAGACTTGCTGTCTCCTAAGAAGGCAGAGAGGAGTGACAGGGGAAAGATCCCAAGGCCAAATGAGAGCAGGAGAAAGGGGGCTTGTGAGTCAGGGAATTGCCCAACTCTGAGAAAAGGACCCTCTTGGTGGACCAGAGACTCCATCCTGGACGATTTATATAGAAATATTTCTCAAGGTTATATAATTCCTATTTTGTTTTGCATAAAGGAGGCCAGTGTCTTATCTTATTGCAGTGTCAGGTCTGGTTTCTTGATACATCAATGGGCACTAGGTAGCCATTTGGTTCCCTATGCCAGGGGTTCCACCTTTAACTTTGAGAACAAGGAANATAGGATGACGCATTCTCTTCCATAACTACTTCAAGCTGAAATGGGGCACAGGTGTTCAGGACCCTGGCTAGTCAAAGGTAAGGAGGGAACCCCGGCAATTGGGTATTTATCAGAAGTATGTGGTCATTTNACCTATCTGTAGAGACAGGAAATAATTATGTTTTTGGCTGGACTGGTCCACCATCAGCCTTCAGCAGGTCCATGTCTCACAGGTTGAAGTCAGTAGCCAATGCCTGGATGTGTCAGTCAGTCAGATGGAAGCCCAATGGAACAGATACAGACTAGAGATAAGAACTAAAATTTTATGAATTTATTTGGAACCTCTTGGTCCATGGTCTTAGTAATTGGGAAAGAGAGATCAGGAGGGAGAGAAATACCATCCTCACGAATAGACAGGTGAGAAAAACTTATTTATTTGGAGCTCATTTGACCTCTGTGAAGGGGATCCAATGATTTCTTTTGATCCTGTGAAGTTTATATGAATTTTTATTCNATAAAAGGACATAAAAGTTTTAGATAAATTAGTATTATCAACCAGTACTGAAATCCAAATCATAGAAAAGCAGGTAATAAGTATCTAGGCTCATACTTTTGAGTCCTAGCAAAAATTATAGATTTGGGTTAAAAAAGTATGTACAATTTTTATTTAGAGAGAGCCAGGTACAGATTGGGCAGAGATGTCTTTGGCCTGATGAGAAGTTCAAGTTTATATTTAGAAGACAACCAAGGAAAATTTAAAATCCTGAGCTTGTGACGCAAACTGCATCAGAACTCTATTAATGTTAAAATCTGAAATTTTAAAATCTTAATATAATGATACTGCTTGCATGTGGTTCTGCTGATGCCCCAGAGGGGAGCGCATATGTCTCTGGGCCCCACCCACACAAGCAGCCACGGAGGACAAACACCTGGCCTGGATTGGACCTCTGCCGCGCCCAGACAGCTCGAATGCCAGGCACCCCACCCATGCTGGAGCCACTGACAGGAAGTGGCTTTTTGCTGCCCTTAATCAAGATGGTGGTGAGGTCATATGGTCTGTTTTGACCTTGTTTAGGATAACACCTGACCACTTGGGGCTGCGTACTATGGTCCGGTGGGTGGAACAGGAGGTCCTGGCAATAAAGTTAAGCAACAGAGAGAAAAGATTTAAGAGATAGAATTACAGACAAGGAGAGGAATTAGAGGCAAGGGACAGGCAAAGAGAATGAGGTTTGGCTGGCAGGCAATTTTAAAGGGTGTACATGCCATGGAAAGGAACCTGATGACAGGTGATGATGTAATTGCTTAGCAGAGACTGGAGGACCCTAGCGGGGTGGGTGGCGAGGAGGGAGCTGGGATAGGAGAGGATAGGTGCATTTCCCACAGTGAGGTAAAAAAGTCTAAAAGACTGACCTCCAGCATCCCAGAGGGTCAGCCAGGGCCAACGAACGGTGCAAGATAGCCAATGGACCATCTTACCGAAGGCTATAGGCCATGGAATTGAGTGGACACAGGCTGTCTCCATATGCCATCGCATAAGGACAGGGACTGGGCTATGAGCCCGAAAGACATGTGGTTCTGATACCAGTGAGAGATCACAGTCAAAACAAGACAAATCCTCACTTGTGGGAACTGGTAGAAGGGAAGGGAGGAATCTTACTGATCTGATAGGGTGAAGAGTCTCCAGAATGCTCCAGTCAGAAAAAATGGTAGGCGGTACAGGGTTCCACAGCTTGCCAGACTGCTGGTGGGCAGGAGAAAGCAGTGGGATAGCCTGCTGACATCATGGCACCAATGTTATGATATTGTGTGGACCCCGACTGGCCAGGGTATCCCACGCGGGAGGGAAAACATGCCAGGCAGATGTAGCGGCAGGTGGCAGACGCAGCACATAATTCACAACCCAGGTGCTGCATCTGCGTGCGTGGAAATGAGTTTATTATAACAGAGAGATGAAGAGAGAGATAGGGAAAGACTGAAAGAAGAGAGAGGAAGAGGGGGGTCGAGGGTGCACACCTCGTGGGAATGGAGAGAAAGAGAGCAGAAGAGAGAGAAGGAAGGGGTTTTTGCTTAAATCAAGCTTTTACATCAGGATGCAGGGCGGCCCCAAAGGGCAGGTTTCCAAGGGGCAGGTCGGAATATTAACAGTGCGGGTAATAGAAAGGATACTTACATCATAAATATAAGAGAAAAAATCCCAGGAGAAGAAAACAATGTTGTTGCATAGGAGGGAAGGCTCAGGAAGACTTAACAGAGTCCTAGGCCACAGTGATGAAGGAGGCAATGATTCTGAGAAGATGGGGGCTTCCGTCTGGAGGTGCAGAATGGTAATCTAGAAAAGAAAATGGAATTACTAACCCTGGNGAAGTCTTTTAGGAGGGCTCTGAGCTCCTTCAGACACAAGATTTCACAAAGAAATCCCCTCTAGGGAAGCCCTCATTGTGGGGAGTAGAAGGTGGCACTACTTACTTATTGCCTAAATTAACTACTAATTAATTTTTGGCCATGTCAGGACTCACAAATGGAAGCACCACCTTCCGGCCTGGAAGGAAATGGGAATCCCAATAACTGCAGGTCCTCATAAGGTCAGGTAGCTGAGTACTTACAGGGCACCCTCCCCCTCCAACAGCCTCACCAAATGTATGCATTTTCAAGGGCTGCCATAATAAAGGACTACAGAATGAACTGCTTAAAGCAGCAAAGACTTAGACTTCCATAGTCCTAGAGGCCATAAGTGCCTGAAGGAGTCAGTAGAGCCACACTCCACCTGTAGGTTCCAGAGAAGAATCCTCAGGCCCTCCTGGCTCTGATGGCTCCTGCTGTCCCTTGACTTCTAAAGTCTCCTCAAACAAATAAATAGTGCCGTGGGTTCAGGGAGGTGCCTCTCATGTGGGGATAACTCACAGGTGAGGGGTGTGAGCCCTGCTGGCTCTCCATATTAACATGTCAAGCATTTTTAGTTCCATGATATCTAGGGTCAGCCTCAGATAGTCATCTGTTGACTGTCAGAAGCAGGAGGAAGAAAGAGTTGGTATTGGAGAAGAAAGTAAAGACCTCTAGAAAAAGAACTGAGTGTGTTCTGGGAGGTGGTCCTGAGTGTGGTGGGGAGTACTGAGTATGGGGAGTGGCCTTAAGGGGGGGGTGTCCTTCTTCATGCTCCATAATAGTCATCAACCTTTCTGCCTCCTTAATCCTCTTAGTATTTTCAGTGACTCTGTTAAGATATGATTCACATACAATTCACCCATTTAAAATGCACAGTTTAGTGGGTTTTAGGGGTTTTGTTGTGTTTTCAAAGTTGTTCAATAATCATCACCTATGGTGGCTTGAATGAGAATGGCCCCCATTGGCTCATACGTTTTAATGTTTGGTTCCCAGATAGTGGGACTGCTTGGGAAGGATTAGGAGGTGCAGCCTTGTTGAAGGACGTATGTTAGTGAGGGGGCTGCCTTTGAAGTTTCAAACGCCCAAGCCAGGCCCAGTATCCCTCTCTCTGACTGCTGCCTGTGGACTAGATGTAAACTCTCAGCTACTTCTCCAGCACCATGCCTGCCTGTCTGCCTGCTGCCCTGGTCCCCACCATGATGACCATAGACTAACCCTCTGAAACTGTAAGCAAGCCCCTGATTAAATGTTTTCTTTGAGCTGTCCCTGCCTCTCACCAGCTGCAGCACTCAGCAGAGTGGCCCCTGCACCCTGCCTGGGCAACAGAGTAGAGCTGGCCCTGGTGATATAGGTGTTGGCTAGCTGCCCCCACAGGGCATGAGAACAAAGAACTGGCCCTGCTTACTGCATAGCCAGGGTTGTGTTGAAGATGAGAGAGAGCTGGCAGGCTGACCAACCCAGCAACCACCCAGGCCCAGAACCAGGGCCATGAGTTGTCCCATCCACCCCATCTAAGATCTGCTGGAGCACAAGAAGGGGCCAGTCCTGCAGATCCATGACACAGAGCAACAGGATATCCAAGAGAAATCCCAGTGAGGGGCTAGCATCAATAGTACAGCAAAAGCCAGAGGCCTCAAACCAGACCAATGACTCGTTGCAATGAACACTTACAAGTAAAGATGTATGGACTAAAAATAAATCAATAAATGTTTTCTTTTATAAGTAGCTTTGACCTTTGGTGTCATAGCAATAGAACAGTAGCTATGACACCATCCAATATCCAGAAGGTTTACACTACTCTAAAATAAGCCTTGTACTCACCCACAGTCATTCCCCATTAATTTTCTCCTTCCCAGCCCCTAGCAACTATGAATCTGATTTCTTCATCTATAGACTTGTCTATTCCAAACATTTCATATAGGAGGAACCACAAACTGTGTTGCCATTTGTGAGTGGCTTCTTTGACTTCCTATAGTCTTTTTAAGATCTGCCCATGTTGTAGCACATATCAGTATTTCAATTGTTTTTTTTTTCCCTTGTTTTTATTTTATACCTGTGGGTAGTTTGCCTGCATGTATGTCTAGGCACTACGTGCNTGCAGTATCTACAGAGGACATAAGAGGGCATCGGATCCCCTGGGATTGGAGTTACAGACGACTGTGAACCACCATCTGGGTGCTGGAAAATGAACCTGGGTCCTTCGGAAGAGCAGCCAGTGCATTTGGGTTGTCAGCCTGTTTGCTGACATATGCACAGATCTGTGGGCTTAGAATAAGCCTCAGAAGGTATAGGAGAATCACCATCCTTCTCACTTTGGAGCAATGATAATTCCCACTCTCCACCATCAGTCAGAGCTTTATTACAGGGAACTTCTATTTTCTGTCAAAATTTCTTTGGAGTCACCAGGTGTTGCTGCTTTCCTATGAAAATTAATCTTACATTTCTGTAGTTCCCAACACAAGAGCAAGG
>LZPO01066392.1:67562-88064 GCA_001675575.1 Neotoma lepida | reverse complement strand
CGACTTTTCAAAGGAACGCGGCCTTCTTCCTGGGCCCCCCACCTCCCAAGCCCCTCTCGCCCCTCGGCCACTTGAGGGACAGGAGTTGGCACTCGCCACCCAGACTGTCCTCAAGGCCCGGAAGGTGGAGAACAGCTCGCACCTGGAGGCTCTCCCGCTCTCCGCCCCCATCACCATCAGCTGGCCAGTCTTCTCCCTTTCCCTGGTCTCTAGGGGGCTCCCTCGCTCCCGTCTCCATTCTGTGCCCCTCTCCGTTGCAGTTGGCTTGGATGCGGCTGGCAAGACTACCATCCTGTACAAACTGAAGTTGGGGGAGATTGTCACCACCATCCCCACCATAGGTGAGTTCGGGAACGATGCAAGGGTTTGCGGGAATGTCNCGTCGGGCCTTCTNCGGCTCTGCTCCCAGTCCTGCTGAGGCCCTTATCTGTTCCTGACCGTGACACCAGATACGGCTACTTGAGAAATGGGTCACAGTTATCTCTATGTCCCTGCTGGTGCCTGAGGCGTGGACCATAAGCCTAGCATATCTGTTGACCTCCGGTCCTTCTGGATTCTGTTCCTATTGCCTTCTGGGTTTGTGTGCCTGTAGAGATCCGGATGGGTTTTTTTGTTTTGTTTTGTGATATTTTCCAAGACAGGGTCTCTCTGTGTAGCTTTGGCTGTCCTGGAACTCGCTCTGTAGACCAGGTTGGCCTCGAACTCACTGAGATCCACCTGCCTCTGCCTCTTGAGTACTGGGATTAAAGTCGTTCGCCACCACAGCCCGGCTGTCCGAGTGGTTTTAGTGAGTTCCTTTCAGGACTTTTTTTTTTCTCTCCTTTAAAAAAAAATTATCTGCAGGCTTCAATGTGGAAACAGTGGAATATAAGAACATCTGTTTCACAGTCTGGGATGTCGGAGGCCAGGACAAAATTCGGCCTCTGTGGCGGCACTACTTCCAGAACACTCAGGTGGAGTGGAGACGGAGGGTGGAGGGACAACCCCTAGGAGAGGGTGCTAAGGACCAGGACTGAGCTGTTGGTTGAGCCCTAGGCCCTAACCACTCTCCCCTTTGCTTAGCTAGGTTTTACTTCTTAAGAACTCACCCTCATCTTATTCTGGGAAGCAGGGTTCTGGGACGACGCTGTCTAATGTAGCTCTCAAACAGAACATCTTTTAGTTCGCTCCCTCTATCTTTGCAGTGGACCCTGCAGACCCTTAATAGAAATCTACTAGATGAGAAAGGCTGATACAACTAAAGATGGGAGAAGTGAGAATAGTCCAGGCTAGGGCTGGGCATAGGTGGGAGTGATCTCTCCTGCTTCCCTTCTTCCTTCCCACCCAGGGCCTCATCTTCGTGGTAGACAGTAATGACCGAGAGCGGGTCCAGGAGTCTGCTGATGAGCTCCAGAAAATGGTGAGTATCCAGAGCTGGGAACTGGGCCCTTGGCTTGGGGACAGAGTTCTCTGGGGTGGTATGGAAGTCCAGTACTCTCTGGGCAGGGAATATGAGGTTTTCTTTGTGGCCCTGGATAAGTTGCATCTCACCCAGTTTGAACAGGTCTTTTTCATTTAAATACTTTTCTGAGTCTTAAGAAGTTGCGGGGAGGGGGGTTGGTTACCTATGGTAAAGAGAAACTGCCTCTCACATTTCTTGTTTTTTTGCTTGGAAGTTTTGTCATTTTCACTTAGAGCAAGTTCTTAAATTTAGAAAGCTTTCTGGAGGTAAAATTTAGGAGTCTTGTGTTCAGCAATAAGCTGCACAGTACACTGTTTTTCCTACAAAGAACCCNGCAGTTAAAAAGGGAACCCCCCTACAAGGTAGTCAGCNGGGAGCCTAGGAATCCTTGGAACCATAGATCCCACCTTCTCCCCTCTCAGCTGCAGGAGGATGAGCTTCGGGACGCTGTGCTGCTGGTGTTTGCCAACAAGCAGGACATGCCCAATGCCATGCCTGTGAGTGAGCTGACAGACAAGCTGGGGCTTCAGCACTTGCGTAGCCGCACGGTAAGGCTCTTGTCCCCTTTGCACTGGGTCCAGCCTTTCCTCAGGTCCCCAGGCTGGACAGAGGTATAAAGGTACCCTTTTCTTCCCTGATACTGATGTACTTCTCTTATTCTTCCTACAGTGGTACGTCCAGGCCACCTGTGCCACCCAAGGCACAGGCCTGTACGATGGGCTGGACTGGCTGTCCCATGAGCTATCAAAGCGTTAGCCAGCCAGGGGCAGGCCCCTGCTGCCCAGAAGCTCCCGCGTGCATCCCGGGATGACCAGACTCCCGGACTCCTCAGGCAGTGCCCCTCTTTCCCACTCTTCCTCCCCACAGACAGGCCTCTGCTCCTGCTCCTGCCTGCATGTTCTCTCTCGTCGTTGGAGCCTGGAGCCTTGCTCTCTGGGCACAGAGGGCTCTGCTCTCCTGCCTGCTGGGACCTGTGGAAGGGCTTCCTGGCCAAGGCCCCCTCTTCCAGGGGAGGAGCAGGGATCTGGATTTAATTTCATTTTTTTCTGTTTTGGGTGTACCCTTGGGGCCAGGTTTGGGGGGAGGAAAGTGAGGGCTCCGGGTGGTGCTATGATGTGGAACTGGATATTGAGTAATAAATTTGCTGTGGTTTGTACCCGGTGTTGTCTGTAGCCTGGAAGTTGGGAAGCTGAGTTACTCTGTGTACAAAAAGACAATATGGGAGAGACTCAAAGCAACTGAAGTTGTGAGGTCAANACACACAAGCCCTTTTCTTCCTCAGCTTCTCCCTGTAGTGTTTTCAGGGGAGGAAATGCATTTCTTCCTCAGTTCTGAAGACTGTTATTTAAGGATGTGAATCTACCTTTCTTATTCCACAAACCAGAGTCTATTTCCTATCTCTTACCTAGCTACTTAGCAGTTCTTCATGGTAGCTTTGTACACAGGGGAGAAATGGACATTAAAAAGATAGGTCCCAAGACACTCTTAAGAAAAATGATCGATGTGGTCCGAAGCCTTCCCCAACAACATGCATGTTTAAAATTACCCAGACGANTNCACACTGGGCAACATCTATTGGCCTTATTTTACAGAACTCGGGTGGAACCTTTGCTGGGAACCACTGGGAAGACCGCACCTATGCAGAATAAAGAAGGACATATAAAAGACCAGGGCTCTGGGCTATTCTGCAATCAAGACTGCCTGTTTCCTTGTGGATCCCAACAAAGCTTAAACAAGACCTGTTGTCCCACCACTTCTTTTTATGTACTTCTTTTCNTATTTTCAGTTTGTCTAGGTTCTAGGCTGAGCTTTTCTCCTTGAGCTTTGCAGGAAGTGACCCAGCAGAGCCTGTGAGGGGTAGGGGTGGAGCTGGTATCCTTTCCAGCAGATCTGGCTTTCTGCCCAGCCAGTTCACCTGTAACACAGAAGCCCGGTGCTGGAGTTCCTGCACCTAGGCCATTCTTTTTGAGCCTTTAAAGTTAGAAGAGCAATTTCATCCTCAATGGTTATATATCCATTTTCCTCACCTTCACTGCAAAGTAATTTCCAAAACAGCTTGNCCTTGTCTTCCCAAGGTCCCTAAAGACCAATAGATTTTTCCTGGCTGACTTGAACTTAAAAGAAAAAAAAAGGAAGGAAGGAAACTTGAGCCNGAGAGCCAAGCAGAACCCCCTTGTTAGGAAACAGATAGGTTGATTCCTGTCTTGTTAATAAGAAAGGGAGGGATGGGCCCAAAGCCACAGGTTGCAATACTGATTCCCANTTTAATCCTACCTCATTGCTTGGAATTAGGAAGACAAATGCCCAAAGCTCTGGACCCACGTCCTTTGGCCCATGATTGACACTACTAGGCCAGTGCCCTTTCCCCACTGTGGTGGGATAAAAGGCAGCCTTTACAGTCACAATGCTCCCGGGTCACAGAGGTGCTGGGCCCTAGGCCAGATCTCTGCCTGGGAAGTTTCCTCTGGGAACTGCTTATGGTGGGTACTACGGCCCTTATTCTGGGCCATATGGCCTGTAGGACTTCACCACTGGGGGGAAGGCTGGGCCGGATAGAGTCATCACCTGTGGCACTGGCCCCATGGCTGAGGTGGAGTGGATACACAGACATCCAAAGACCGAGGACCTAAGGGTTGGGCTCATCAGCTGGGCAGGAACCTACCTCAGCTTTGAAGCATTTAAGAGTACAATCACAGCTACTGCAAAGAGTTTGTGCAGGAGACAGGTAACAAGGCGAACCTGGACTAGAACCAATTTCCTGAGTGGCAAGTGTGTGTGTGTGTGTGTGTGTGTGTGTGTGTGTGTGTGTGTATGACTTGCATTCCCATCCTAGTCACTGGCATAGTCTCTGCTGTTGCCAAGCCAAGACACTACTACTCCAGGCTTTTGTTCGTGGGTCTTCATTGCTCTACCCTTCAAAACCGTTTCCCTAAGATGAAATGTCAGCGCTGGCCTGGCTGCTTCGCCTTCGATGTTTCCTACACTCCATCCTAGCTGTGTGATGGTGTCATCACAGAGCGGAGAGGTGGGGAGTCCAGAGCGGAAGGCAGAACCCGGCATCCAAAGGAAGCTGGACCATAGTATAAGACCCATGCTTCTGATCTAGAGAAAGTAATGCAATATTTTAAAGTGCTTGCTGACTTGGTCTCTGTTTTAGAGAGAAAATAGAGCAAAGCTTTCTCCTTTACAACCAAATTTATCACAGTGGAGCTGACAATTGTATCTCAATGTCTGTACCTAGAGTCAGGACGCTTTCTTGCACTTCTCCTTTGGAGAGGTGGACCCTGCAGGCGGAGGTACTGGGTACTGTGCTATCCAGGGTCTACAGAAAGGGTGAAGGAAAGAAAACAAAGCAAAGCTTATTTTCTTTCAGGTACTGAAGGATGGGAGCAAGGGAAAGAGAGGAAGGTTTTGCTTCCCTGAGGTGGGAATCTAGAATTTCTCATGGGTTCTGTGTGTGTGTGTGTGTGTGTGTGTACACAAGCATATCTGTGAGGTCAGAGGACAACTTTCCAGAATCAGTTCTCTCCTTCCACCTTGAGGTAATAATCTCTCTTGTTTTTGCCTACACCGTATGCTCTAGGCCATGAGCTTCCAGGAGATTCTCCCTGTCTCTTATACACATCTAGATGTGTATAAGAGACAGGTGTGTGTGTGTGTGCGCCCACAGCTGTACCATGGCATACATGCAGAGGTCGGAGGACAACTTGCAGGGGTCACTTCACTCCTTCCACCAAGTAGGACCCAGGGATCAAACTCAGGTCATCAGGCTTGGCAACAAGTACCTTTACCCACTGAACCATCTCCAGACTGCATCTAGCTTTTTATATGTGGGTTCTGGAGCTAGACCTCAGGCTGTCAGGTTTTCAAGGCAAGTGCTTTTACACTGAGCTATCTCTCTGCCCCCCATTGGATCTTAAGAAGTCCTATGACTCTAGAGGTGGACCAGCCCATAAGACTTTTGTTGTTGTTGTATTTTTTGTTTGTTTTGTTTTGTTTTGAGACAGGCTTCCACTATGTATCCCTGGCTGGTGTAGAACTGGCTATGCAGAGCAGGGTGGCCTTGAACTCACCAAGATCCACCTGCCTCTGCCTCCTGAGTGCTAGAATTAAAGGCGTGCTCCACCACCACCCCCAGCCCAGAAATCTTTTCAATTATGTTAATTGAGCAAGTAGAAATGTTCATAGCAAGGAAATGCCAAGGCAGGTATGGAAGGGAGAGTGACTAGTCTTGTTGGAGGTGCTGATGGTACCAAGGGTCATGGTTTTCGATTGTTGACTTAGTAGCACTCATTTCCTCCTCCTGACACCTCCAGACCTGGGAGCTCCTGGTGAGCAATGAACATGATGCGCAGGCCGTGGTACGACTAAAGAGCTTGCAGGGCCTCTACCTGCTGTGTGAAGCAGATGGTACTGTGTGCTATGGCAGGCCAAGGACTAGCCACCATGGATGCTTCCTGCTCCGTTTCCACCGAAACGGCAAATGGACCCTCCAGTGCATTATCTCTGGTCGCTATCTGGAGTGTGATGGTGAGGATGTATTCTGCAACTCCAGGGTTCTCTCAGCTTACCATATGTGGACCCCCAGACCAGCCCTGCATGTCCATGTGATCCTCTACAGCCCCACCTACCGAAGCTATGCCCGAGCTGACCACACTGTGGGCCGAATCTGGGTAGATGCCCCAGTCCCCTGCCTAGAGGAGTGTGGTTTCCTGTTACATTTCCAAGATGGATGCTACCACCTGGAGACTTCTACACACCATTTCTTGTCTCATGTAGACCGGCTGGTCCCTCAACGCTCATCAGAGACAGCTTTTTACATGCAAGTGCGGCCTCGAGGGCTTGTAGCACTGTGTGATGGAGAAGGAGGTACATTATATCCACAGGGCACACATCTACTCCTGGGCCTGGGCTCCAGTCCTACAAGGGGTGAGGAGTGGTTCATCCTACAGCACTTCCCAACCTGGGTCAGCCTGAGGTCAATGACACGGAAGTTCATTTCAGTCACCTATGGCAAGTACTGGGTCCAATACCACCATCCATGTGGGGTGGCGGGGAGAGGGGGAGATGAGGGGGCGGGGAATGGGGATGGGGAGTGAGGCTAAGTACTAAAACGGAGAAACTGTTCAGAATGTGTTCTAGTTTTCTTCCTGTTGCTGTGATAAAAAAATACCATGCTCAAAAGCAACTTGGGGAGAAAAAGCGTTTTGTTTTCTTCTGTTTTGTTTTTGTTTGTTTGTTTAACTTCCATCTGACAGCGCAGCCCTGAGGGAAGTAAGGACAGGAACTCAAGCAGAATCAAGGAGAAACAATGCTGACTAGCTTGCTTTCATGACTGTCCTAGTTTGCTTTCTTATACCACCCAGGACCATTTCTTTGTCCAGGGGTGGTAGTGCCCACAGTGGGCTGGGCCCTGGGCCCTTCCACATCAATTATTAATCAAGAAACTTGTCTACAGGCAATCTGATGGAGGTAACCCTCCAATTAAGATTCCCTATTTCCGGGTGACTCCAGCTTGTGTTAAGTCAACAAAATGCTAACTAACTAGCACAGGACAAGCAGGACATTTTGAACCTAGTCATAGGAAAGACCCTGGGCCCCCAAGGAGATATCTCAAGANGCAGATTAACAGATCAAGATATGAAGGGAAAGTTGCCTGGGCTTCTCCAGATTACTATGATCTAACACGAAGAAGGAAAAATCCAGGGCACCCAACAATAAGCATGGAGAGGGGGCTGGGACTGAGCTAAAAAGCTGCTTGTATGGACTTCCTCTCTAGATGCCTTGGTATGTGCTGCCTCTGAGCGCTTGACCCCAATGTCCTTGTTCCAGTATGAAAGTGACAGTGAAAGTCTTCTCCTACAACTTCGTTCAGCCAATGGCTACCTCCTAGCCCAGGTGAGACTTTGGTTTTCAATGCAAGAAACTGTAAACACTGAGCTCTCCCTGTCTAGACATCCTTTCTCCTTTCCCAGTATGTATGGCCAGATAAGATCAGGTGAGCTGTAGAGACCCTACCCAATAACCATTCATTTTCCTCCAATGGGCCCTCTTTCCTTTAAGAAAAAAAAAATTATTGAGGCATAATTTAAACAAATGTAAATGATATGCTATAAATGTAGTACATATATTGTGTATAAATATATGAATGATATATGAATAAATTGACCTACTTTAAGTGTAAAATTCAATGTGCTTCAACAAATGTATATAACCATGCAACCACACCATAGCCATACCACAAGTTAGAGAATAGTTCACCTACCATCTGAATTCCTGGCCACTCCTCATGGTCAGTTTTCCTCTATCCTTGGTCTTCTCATACCACTGGTCTGTGTTTGTTCTGCCATTATATATTAGATTTGCCTGCTCTAGAATTTCATCTAAATGAACTCATATGGTATATATGCTATACTTCTTTTGAAGAGCAGAATTTTACTAAAATCCACCCATGTTGTGGCATAGATCAGTAGTTCATCAACTGTGCAGCAGTCTCTCATACTATTTACAAGCATAAACATGATTTGTTTATCCACTTGACTGTTAAATACTTGGTCTATAACGAATAAAATTGCTATGAACATTTGTGTAAGAAGTTTTTTGCATGCTTTTAATTTCATATATCTTAGATAAGTAGCTAGGAGTGGAACTACGGGGTCATATGGTAGATGTGTGTTGAATACCTCAAGAAAGTGTTCAGCAGTTTTCAGCTGGGTGTGATGCTGCCTGCCTGTAATCCCAGCACTTGGGGAGGCAGAAACAAGTAGATCAGGACTAGTAGATCAAGAGTTCAAATCCANCTGTGGTTCTATATCAAGTTTGAAGCCAACCTAAACTACATAAGATCCTATATTAAAGAAAAATAAGGACAAAATATCAGTTTTCAAAAGTGACTATACCTTTTATATTTTTCCAGCAGGGTGGGAGGGTTCTAATTGTTGCCTGATCTTACCAGCCGGCCAGCTAGCACTCAGTATTGCCTATCTTTTTCATTGTAGCTACTCTGGGGACTGTGTAACATCTTACTATGCTTCGGTTTGTGTTTATAGCATTTGTAAGTGGTTATTTAAGCATCTCTTCACATATCTATTTGCTAATTATATATCTTCTTTGCTAGGTGTCTTCAAATTTTTACCCATTTGTTACTGGGCCTATAGTCTTATACCTGAATTGTATGAGATCTTCATATGCTCTAAATTCAAGTCCTTTGCAGAATCTATGTGCTGTCCCTGCTTTCTCTAACCTATGCCTTGCCTTTTCATTTTCTCTTTTATTTATTAACTTATTTATTTATTTATTTATTTATTTACTTATTTATTTTTTTGAGACAGGGTTCACTATGTAGCTCTGGCTGTCTAGAACTCACTATGCAGATCAGCCTGGCCTCAAACTCACAAAGATTCTCTTGCCTCTCCTGGGATTAAAGGGAGGTGCCACCACACTCAGACTCCTTTGCATTTTTAATGACATTTTTGAGAAGCAATTTTTTTGTTTATAAAGTCCAATTTGCCAAATATTTAGATGTATAGTCCTTTTCCATCCCAATAAATCACTGTTCAACCCCCAAGTTGCAAAGTGTTTTTCTCATGTCTTCTAGATATTTTATAATGTGATTTTCACTTTAAACACTTAAAAAATTATTTTGGTGTCAGGGTCAAAGTTTATTTCTCCTTTTATGGTATCCTGGCCCTATTGTGTTATGCTTTTCCCTGGGTCACACTGCAGCCAGATGGAGATGGGACAGCTGAGGTCACAAAATTATTTTTGTGGAGGTAATTTTTCTTTCATTTTTGCTTTACAAAGAGGTTTTGGGGGGCTGGAGAGATGGCTCGGTGATTAAGAGCACTGGCTGCTCTTCCAGAGGACCTGGGTTCAGTTCCCAGCAACCACATAGTGGCTCACAGCCATCTGTAATTCCAGTTCCAGGAGATCTGATGCCATCTCTGGGCTCCATGGGCACCAGGCATGTGGTACATAGACAGTAAAACATTCATACAAATAAATAAATCTAAAAAATGTATTTTAAAAAAAGAGATTTTTTGAAAGCGTAAGTCATAGTCCAGAAAATTACAGAGGCTGGGGAAGGAGAGGGTATGGGAATGGGGTCCAGTACCAAGATTGATGGGGAAAAAGCTGAGGTTGTTAACCTTACTCCTGGTCCCTGGTCCCCACATTTTCTCCAGAGGCGGCACAAGTCCATCATAGCTGATGGGCACTTCCTGGAGTCTAGCACCTTCTTCCGTGTGCACTGGAATTGTGGCAAAATCATCCTGCAGTCCTCCAACGGGTGTTTCCTGAGTGTTGTATCCAATGGCCTGCTGATGGCAAATGCCACCATCCCAGGTGAGCCGAGTCTTCTCCCAGGCTAACACCCCAAGTCGGGGATGCTGTGAGAGGAAGCTTTCACATATGTTATTGCATATGTATGGGGAGAGAAAGAGGATGAATACGGAGGACAGAAGACCTCAGAAGTCAGTTCTCTTAGTTTCCCCCTCTCAGTGTGGGTTCCAGGGATTGAACTCAGGTTGTTAGGCTTCTGCGGCAAGTGCTTTCTTGAGCCATTTTTAAAAAATGTTTTGGAAGCACTGAGTTGACATCAGAAGGTTTGGGTGTGTGTATCTGTTCAGTTGCTGGAACAGACCCTCTTTGAGCTTCAGTTTTAAAGTCTGTGACAAAGGATTCTCTTCTGTTGCTTCACAGTGTTTCGGTGGGAATCAAATAGATTAACACATGCCAAAGAAAGAATATTTAGATTTCTTATGCTCCGTGCTCTGCTGAGTGCCCTGGCAAACATTTCACAAGCACCTAGTGTAAGGCCTGGCACACAGCATGTGTTCAGTAAAGGTTAAAATACAGACAACATTCTGGGGCTAGAGTGATTGACAGCTCGGTGAGCAAAGCGCTTGCTATACCAGCGTGAAGACCTGAGTTCAGCACCCACATAAAAAGCTGGGTGTGGTGTGGGTGCCTATGACCTCAGCCCTGGAGAGGAGGGGGACAGAGACCAAAAAATTGTTGAGACTTGCTGCTGCCAACCTTTGTGGAAAAACACTGAGTTATAGGTTCAGTCAGAAGCCCTNCCTCAAAGGGATAAGGCAGGGAGTGATGGAGAGGGACACCTAACACCCTCCTCTGGCCTCCATGCACACACACACACACACACACACACACACACACACACACACACACCACAAACAAGCACACGGAAAAGTACTGACATCATCCTTGGGCATCCTTAGTGTTCCTTTTCTTCCCTGTGGGAAAACACTAGAGAGAGCCAGACTATCCAGATAACACCTTCCTGTTTCTTTCAGGCCCAAATGAGGAACTGGGGATTCGATTTGCCAATCGCCCCTTTCTCATCTTAAGAGGTCGGTATGGGTATGTGGGCTGCTCCTCAGACCATGACCTGATACAGTGCAATAGGGACCAGCCTGACTGCATTCACCTCCTGCCCTGCAACCCGGGCATCTATCACTTTCAGGGTGAGTGGTTCCTTTTCCCCACCCAGAGATCCTTATCCATCTCAGCCTCAGCCCCAGGCCGTACTTAGGGATCTGCCACAGCAGACACATAAAAACAGGGTTTCAGTTTGGTTTCATACTTCAAGNTTCCAGAGTGGGTTAGCAGAATAGGAATTGGTGAGGTTCACGGTGATTCTGCTGCATTTCTCTGGAAGGACCTGCTAATGCAGGCAGGATATGATCCCCTGGGAGGTGGGGTGAATAGCGTGCTTCAGGGAACTCCCCTTGGAGGTTTCATTGCTTAGAAAACTGCTTTCCAAATGGCCCACCAACCCCACCTCTTCCCTCCCCAGCACAGGGTGGATCCTTCTGGTCAATAACATCTTTTGGCACCTTCCGCCCTTGGGGAAAATTCGCCCTCAACTTCTGTATAGAACTTCAGGGGAGCAACTTGCTCACGGTGCTGGCGCCCAACGGCTGCTACATCCGAGCCGACCGAAGTGGCAAACTCTTGGCAGACAGTGGAGACATTACGAAAGAATGTATCTGGGAATTTTAGGTAAGGGAGAGTGGTGTCAGTCAGGGAGCGGGAGTTGAGGCAGAGGAGAATGGAGGTGGGAGGGGAGGCTTGTGGTGCAAAGACCAAACTGCAGGAATGGGCTCACACTTCTGTCCAGGAGCCGACCAACTTCAGGCATTTATTCCAAACCTGCACCATTCCTTGCAGGCTTCTAAATCTGGTCTTACAAGGGAGGGAAGAAAAGCATCAAGCATCGTGTCTGGGCTTCTTTCTGTTATGCGCACCGACTTGTAGGTCTACAAGCAGGCCTCGGTGCCCTGTCTCCTTTAAGATGCAGAATTTTACCCCATTTTGGGGGGAAAAAATGGGTGACTTTGAGAATGTAGATAGGGAGGGGCACTTCCTTCCATACCCCTTGGTTTATCTCCAGCCCCGATTCTTCTCTGAAATGCCAACCTCATTTCTCTCCAAATTGACTTGATTTCAACCTTCCAGTCCCTCCAAACCAGCAGGACTGATTCCCATCGGTAGTCCTCCCCTTCCAAGGTGATTTGGTGATTTTCTTCTGCCATATCATCCCTCCCAGCCTAATCCAACTGTTCTACCAAATGGTCAGAGTCAAAGCCTCAGTACTGCCTCTCTTAACCCCCTTTTGGCTGTCTTTCTCAAACTATGCAAATTCTGGGGTGCTTCCCCACCGATGTCCCTTGAGCACACTCTGTTTTATGATTACCACCATCAGTCTACGTACTGTTGCCATTATCCCTCAGTAACAGTCCCTGTCCCCAGATTCAATCCCCATCCAGTCTCTTCTGCACGCAAAGTGTTTTTGGTTTTTTGTTTGGTTTTTGTTTTGTTTTTTGTTTGTTTGGGCTTTTTTGTTGTTTGTTTGTTTTGTTTTTCAAGACAGGGTTTCTCTGTGTGTAGCTCTAGCTGTCCTGGAACTCACATTGTAGACCAGGCTGGCCTCAAACTCACAGAGATCCTCCTGCCTCTGTCTCCCGAGTGTTGGGATTAAAGGNGTGCACCACNACCGCCTGGCCTGAACATCAAGTTTGCTTTAACATGCTACCTCNGTTTCACCATTCTCTGTTCAGAACTCCAGGAGACTTGTTGCTCTTAATCCCACCCTTTCACAGGCCCCATTTTCCTGCCTTGGAAAGTCAAATGAACTTTACAGAAAGTACTTCCGGTTTGCTGTGTTCCTGCTATTATTGTTGTCATATAGCCCAGGCTGGCCCTTGACTTACTCTGTAGTCAGGGATGACTTTGAATTCAGGATCCTTCTGCTTCAACCTACTGAGTGCTGATTACAGGCAAGCTCTACCATGCCTGTTTTATGTGATGTTTAAAATGGAACCCACGGCATCACGAATGCTAGGCAAGAATTCTTCTAGCTAGAACTGTGACCTTAGAGAAATTGCTTTCACATTTCAAAACTTCTGTTTCCTTGTATGTAGAATGGAACTAATCTACATCATAGNAATTATCAAGGCTAAAAGCCAATCAGAAACTAACTAATAAGCCCTCAGTATATGTTCAGTTTTCTGCATATTCTCTACANAGCCACCTTACTGTGCACAAACTGAGAAAAAAATTAAATGAAATCTCATTAGGCTTCAACTTTTGTATCTATTTTATGAAGAGTTTGGTTTGACATANGTTTCTCAGGCTCTTTCCAAGCCCCACATTCTAGTAGACAATGTGCTGTAGTGCGTAAGAGCTCAGTCCCTAGACTCAAAGCCTGTCCCTTGAAGGTGAAACAAGAATATGGTTTTGACCTTGGAGGGAATTGTGAGCATTACGTAAATAGTAAATGCTCTGTGAGAGCTGGCATCTACTATATTCTCATTCTGTCAGAAGTCAGTAACTCAGGTCAATTTCTTAGTAAGCAGGAGCTTGTGCTTAACATGCTGGGAAGCTCTGGGTTCAATACCAGCATTAAACAAGACAAGACAAATATACAAAAGCACAAGTTCTTAGTAAATGCTTTCCCGTTAACCACACAGCCTTTCTCTGAACTCTGATGCGGGTTTTATTTTTCCTATGAATGAACCTCACACTTTTAATGTTTCTCCTCATCCAGAAAGAGATAGATCACTTTATCCTCTCTCCTCTCATAGGATTGCTGAAGGTCCATTTCCTCTTCCTTCTCCATCTTGATGGGATGCCGCCTGGCAAACTCTAAATCCTCCAGGACTCCAGAAACAGGACAGGAGACCCAGAGTCAAGATTCAAGAGAAGAATACATGTTGTACAATTTTTCCTACCAAGTTCAGTGAAACACCTGTTTCAAGCGACAATACACCACACCAGGCCACCCCCAAGATCCATATGTGTGTCTGACTTAGGGGACATACTGTGTGTCTGATTTGGGAGACCTAGGGTCTGGACTATGCCATTTTCTCTCATTGTAGAACTTGCAAGC
Source organism: Neotoma lepida (assembly GCA_001675575.1). NCBI lineage: Eukaryota > Metazoa > Chordata > Mammalia > Rodentia > Cricetidae > Neotoma > Neotoma lepida. The sequence goes on along the minus strand of LZPO01066392.1, from coordinate 74,211 downwards.
ACATATGAATGACATGAAAACGGAAGGGGGACTATGAGGAAGGAGGAGAGACCTAAATGGAGGAAGAAAAGGAACAAGGGAGGATAAATGACGGGAAAGAATGACAAATGTTGCAGGTTTTCTCTCATATGTGGAATTTGGGCTTAAATATATACACAAGCTGGGTGGTGGTGGCACACCATGCCTTTAATCCCAGCACTTGGGAGGCAGAGGCAGGCAAATCCCTGTGAGTTTGAGGCCAGCCTGGTCTACAAAGTGAGTCCAGGACAGGTAGGACTGTTACACAGAGAAACCCTGTCTCGATAAATAAATAAATACATACACAGGCATATATATGTATATATATGAAAGCAGAAGGGGAAGGAAAGGGGCCATTGAAAAAGTGGAGAGATATGGGGAGGGNAGCGTAAGTGAGGAAAAGCAGGATAAATATATATGTGTGTGCATACATGTGTATATATAATAATACATACATAAAAGTATCAAAACACATTATTTAGCTGGACGTGGTGATGTATACCTGTCGTCCAGTACTCAGGAGGCTAATAAAGTTCCAGGCCAATTGAGGCTACGCAGGGGGACCCTATGAAAACCATACACACACACACACACACACACACACACACACACTCTCTACAACACAAGCCACACAAGCATTATTTGGAATGCTAGCTCAAAATAAGAATAAAAAAGAGGAAAAGAATAGGTGTCGGGTTGAGGGTCAAAGACTGTCCTCCCAGGATGCTGTAAGTTCTACCCAAGAGGAAGGAGACTGACAGTTACCACATGCTCCCCATCCCCCAGCCCAAATTAAGAAGAACCAATCCCTTGAAGAACCAGTCTTGCCCAGAAGGATTCCAAATGCAGATGTGACTTGTAAATGTCTTTTGGACTCTTCCCTGAGGAAGACGATTTCTCTTGCTCTCACCATTCCCTAGTTGCCTATAGTTCCTTGTCTGGAGTTGAGGCCTTGTAAGGCTTTCCCTCTCCATGTTAGCATGTCTGTTGGTTATCCAATACCAAGTGGTCAGACATGAAATCAAATAAATACAAGTAACATTATATGGGCTGAGTGGGATGTATGTATGTATGTATATATGTATTATGTATTATGTATGTATGTATGTATGTATGGATGGATGGATGGATGGATGGATGGATGGATGTGTGCATGTAACAACAATTAAAAAGAGGCCATCATGCCTGGAAATCATGTACAAAAAACCTAGCTAACCACCCTGGGCTATTGAAATCATGGATCTTGGAGGAGAACCTATAACCACTACTTGACTAAATCAGTATAATCCCTAACTACATTCTAAATATCCTTAAGGATCATTGTGGAAGAGGGGGAGGAAAGATTCTAAGAGCCAGAGGAATGGGGAGTTGGCTGTGAGATTGTGTCTCTTAGAAATGTCAGAAGATTTACTCATGAAGTCTCTTACCAACATGGCTGTCTAAACATGATCTGAAAAAGGATGACACCAATGGACACACTAACATGGATGGGGAAATCTCAGGAGGCTTCAACCGTAGGCAAAGAACTACAGGTAACTAAGGGCTGCTGAGAGTTGGAGAAATAGTCTTTTCTGGGGAAGAGCATACCAAGTGGTTATCCAATACCAAATGGTCATCTATGAAAACATGTACATGAAAGTAACATTTTACAGACTTAGAGTAGGTTGTATTTATATATCTAGAAATACACACACACATAATGCACACACACAACAAAATAATGAAAAAAAATAGCAGTTAAAGAATAAAGAGACCAGAAATTTGAAAGAACAAAGGAGGAGGTACTTGGAAGAGCACAGAGGTAGAAAGAGGAAAGGGAAATGATGTAATTATATTAATTTCAAAAAAATTATTTAAAATAAAAAATGTTATATCCATTCTCATGTTTAAATAAAAANTGCTATGAATTTGAGGGGGTAATGGGAGAGGTTGGAGGGAGGAAAGGGTAGAAATAATGTAGTCATATTACAATTTCAAAAAACCAAAGAATATTATAAAAATGTCTTTAGGTTTAGAACAAATGAAAGAATGTTCATCTTATGAACATGGGTACTGGTATNAACATCTATATCTGTACAGCCCTCCCTTTCACCTCCCTGNCTGTTCACCAAGCCTCCTTGAACTATCATTAGCTTTGATGCAGTGAAGGAAGGAGTAGAATAATTCCCTCACCATTTCTCACCTCTACAGGGAGCTGGAGTACTTGGTCTAAGGGCCCATAACTCATTGCAGCAGAGCTCAGCCTCTAACTCAGATGTGACTGATGTCTACTGTTCTTGCCATTAAAGCAGGACTTCAAAAGTGTATCCCTCTCTTACACTGTCTTCATTACTTTATCTACCTACCACTTGTCCTGTTAACATTTTAATTCACATAGATTCTTAAACATTCATTTAGAAAGGAATATTTTTATCACTATCATAAAACAAAAGCCAAATCACTTGCCGTAAATACAAAGTGACTACAAAAATAAGCACAATGAAAAAGCAAAGCAATGTTATGAAATCCTAGTTTAGATTTCCGCTCCCAGCCCAAGCTGAGCTCTCCTTTTGTTAAGGTTAGCAACTGCTTAAAGAGGCACTGAGTGGACCCACGTGACAGTTTCTCCTGATACAATCAGGATTGAAAGTGCTCAAAAAGTTATTATTTAGCATAGCAAGCCNCCTCCTAAAACCAGCATCCATATCCCCAACTTTGGGCAAGTTGTCCCGTATGACAGTAAATGCTTACTTTAAAAGTCCTCTGATGAGAAAAGCTAAAAGAAAAACATGAAAGATATTTNGAGAGAGGAAAATGGCCTTAGGTTTCAGTATTTCTTCTCAAGATTCGTGAAAGAATTCTTTTTTTAATTCAATGTTAAATAGAAAGTGCTAGAGAGTAGGAGGCCTCTTTTCCAAGAGGGCATTAAACACAGACCAACACCAGGAAGAGAGTGGGCCTGCAGCCCCAGCAACCTGAAAGGATGAAGCAGGAGACTTACTTGAGCTCAAGAGTTCAAGGCTATCCTGGGCAATGTGAGACTGCTGCAAAACAGGTCTTCTCTCAAGAGATAAGACATCTTGCAGGTCATTTAATACAACAGTCCTTTCTCAGCATTCTGTAGACACATATACACACACAAAACCATGGGAATGTGTGTGCATGGGTGTACACAGTCGTGTGCAAACATNAGCACACACAATCATATGTGCACTTCCCCACAAGTGACCCTTCATCCTTTGCTTGTTGGCTCATTCATGGGCCTCAGCTGAAATAAGACAGCTCCGACCATTGCTAACATCAGGCCTGTTGCTGAAGTGAGTGGCTGTTCTCCAACTCTGCTGTGCACATTGTCTTCCCATAACCTTGCCTGTTTTCCTNGGCAGCTCTATCAAGCAGATCTCCATCTCAAAAGCAGAGAAGTCAGGCAGGTTGTGTCATATTAGTCATCAAATGGCATCCAGGGCTACATCATCATAAAACTTTCTCTGTTGGTGGAAATTCTCCATAGTCTGTTCTGTCCAGAAAAGAAGCCATGGCTCACATGTGGTGTTTGAAACATGGCTGGTTCAGTGGTGGCTAATGGTTCATTTTAATGTGAATTACATATAAATAGATGTGTGGTTGCTCACTAGTTCCTGAACAGCCAGCTTTGGAGGATTTGCTAATAAGACTAGTTGAAAGATAAGCTCTAAATCAGTGCCTGCTCCAGGTGGAACATACAAGCACGCTCCCACCCCGACTCCTGTCACCACCACCATTATCCACCCTCTGCCTCTCAGAAGAGGAAGGATTTGTTGGGGATTTGCAGCACGTATCTATAATTCAAGTACTTGGGAGGTTGAAGCAGGAGGGTCATGAATTCAAGGCCAGGCTGGGATTACAAGGGAAGAAAGGGAGGGGGACAAAGTGAAGAGAGAAAGAATTTAGAAATACAAGCCAGTCTTCCTTTCCAAATATCCCTTACTCAACTTCTTTTCTCTAGCTTCTTCCTGCTCCCCACATCCCAAGATTACCTAGGAGAAGCCTACAGCTTTCTTTGCAGATAGACTTGAGAAGATTTGGGACTCAAGTGTGCCCCCGGAGCTTGTATAAACATGAAAGCAGAATCTCAAAATGTCATTTCCAATCTGCTGCTACATCAAAAATACATATGCAATTAGGAAATTGATGTTTACTTGTTTAGACCAAAGAACTACAGTAAATTGTCTTGGCAGGTGTAGTGGTGCACACCTTTAGTCCCAGTAGTTGGGAGGCAGAGGCAGGCAGATCTCTATGAGTTTAAGGCCAGCCTGGTCTACACAGTGAGTTCCAGGACAGCNAGAGCTACATAGACCCTGAATCGAAACAAACAAACAAACAAAAACAAATAAGTAACAGAACTATAGTAAATTTTCTTAGGTGTGGCTATTGTGGTTAGTTATGTAAGTAAGGCTCTCATTTCTTGGTTTTCTTCAAACCTGCCCTGGAGGACTTAAGAGTGAAGTGCTATGATGTAATATGATATGTGCATTTGTAACCTAAATAGATCAATAGGTCCATGTATACCTACATACATGGGATTAATAGAATCATTACTATATAGATAAATATGACTGGATACAATGCATGTATACATAAATTAGGAGATAGATGATAGATAGATAGACAGATAGATAGACAGACAGACAGACAGACAGACAGACAGACAGACAGACAGATAGATAGATAGATAGATAGATAGATAGATAGATAGATAGATGAATAGAGGCACATTGGTGTTCATGAGAAAAGAATGATAATATTAAGAACTATTGCTAACTTTAAAAAAGTTTTATTACTGCCAAATGGAGGTCTCTTACAGCCAGTGTGAGTAATGGGTTGATGCTGCTTCTCCTGGCCCTCCAATCAGTTGATACACAGGAGGGCTGGTGAGGCAGGGCCAGGCAAATTCCACACATGAAGAAGAAGCCACAGGAAGGAGGGAATGGCAATCTGTGTGGGGGAAATAATGGCATTAGATCCTACCTGTCTCTGGGCCTCTTACCTTAGCCCAAGTCTTACAACAGTGGGGTACCAGACAGATTNGGGCCTAAGTGTCACCAAGACTAGTGACAGGGCCAGTGGCAGGAAGAGTGAAGGTGGCAATGGGGATAACACCCTGCAAGACTCCATGGAGCTTGGGCTTTTCTCCCACATTGATTTACCCACTATGGGTGTGCATGTGTGTGTTCATGCCTGTATGTGCACAAGCAGGGGAACTTGGGCTTTCTCCATACACACATTCATTTATCCACCATTTGTGTGTTCAAATGCCTGTATGTGCATAGCACACATGTGGAGGCCTGAGGACAACTTGTGGGAGTCGATTCTCTCCTTTTATCACACGAGTTTCTGGGATCAGACTCAGCAGCAAGCNTTTTTACTTGCTGAGCTGTCTCGCTGGCACCCGAGTTAGGCTTCTCTGTCTTACAGGCCTCTCACAGTCACTGAGGAGGAGGGCTGAGACATACTTACCTAAGGGTATAGACATTCAGATCTCAATACCACTTCCTTTGCCTTCTGTAGGTGTCAGAGCTACTATGGACTCCCCAGTTTTAAGAGCCACACAAGGAATGAGGGAAGCTGTTTTGAGAGATTCCTTTGGTATCCCCAACTGGAGAACCATACCCTCCCACAGAAAAGGTGAAGAATACCCACAATACCCCTCCCCACACCCTCCAGGATCTGCACTGGACTTTGGAAACACACACCCTGTTCTCAATTCTTACCCCAGCAGGACTGGAGACAGGCTTGGGATGAGGTGTCACTGGAACACCTGTCTGGTGCCATCCCCCAGCACAGCTGACAGAAGGAAGGACTCAATGGTTCCAGCACAGGCAGGGCTGCTGAGGGCACACTGCCAGGAGACTGCTAGAGAAAGCAAAGTTGAGGGTCTTTTCAACTGCTAGTGAGTCTTCCTATTCAGAAAGCCTGGGANGAGGACTGCATGACATCCAAGACCACCTTCCCTCCAGGCAGTGTCCTACACTCCAGACGATGTCATTCATGTGGGAGACCAGGGGATAGCACTGTGTAGGAATCTACTGTGATTCCTGGCCCTGGCTACCCATGGATTTTACCCATTTCACCAGAAATAGGAGGGGCCATGAGATCTCCAGTCTTCCCAGTTCATAAACTCCCCTCTCCTCCCAAGTACCTGTGCAGAGGTGATCCCTGGGGGAGCTCTTGGTACCATCAGATCCTGAGAAGCACCTACAAGATGAGGGTGGATCCACTCAGAGGGAGAAATAGGCATGGGGACCTGGGTGTGGTAAAAGACAAAGGTTCCAGGAAAGGTAGCAGCTTCTTACGGAGTTTGGAAGAGACAGATGTCACAAACTAGGCTGTCTTCTTCCCAAAACAGGCCTTAGGAAACTAGAAATAATGATAAAGTTCAAGGGATGATCCTAGGGACTGAGCAGCCCTTAAGAACAGGNTCTGTGTGTGCCCAGGATCTAGTACAGAGCCAGGCACATGAGGATTGCTATGTAAATATGGATGGATGGATGGATGGATGGATGGATGGATGGATGGATGGATGGATAGATGATGGATGATGGATGATGGATGGGTAGGTGGGTGGGTGGGTGGATGGATGGGTAGATGGATGGATGGATAGATGGATGGATGG
>LZPO01066392.1:31881-42471 GCA_001675575.1 Neotoma lepida | reverse complement strand
TTGTTTAGCTTGTTTCAATTTCGGTATGAAGCCACATCCTATACTCTGAAGCACCCTAAAGAGAGCACACTCTACTAACCACTCCCTGCTGAACAACAGGCTGTTGTATAATTGAGAATTGTCTTGCTGTTTCACAAAANCATTTCTTACTGGAATTTATGCCACTCTGAAGCACAGTCTTGGGGATGGTGTTCTGAGGTTTGGTGTCTCTTTAGTATTAGAGTGNAATGTGGCTCAAATACTTATCTTTTGGCAGAATTAATTTGGAGAAGATACAGCAAGGGGCACCTGAAATCCACCATGAGTGGACCGTGCACCCCTTAAGCTGCCCTGTGAACCTTGGCCATGTCTNTGGAACCTTGGCTCCACCCTTGGCCTTTGCCTGGAACAATGTCTTTCTGGACTCTGCTCTCTTACTTGGGGTAGACTCTACCCCACCCTCACATTCTAGCCACTTCCCTTCAAAGCCCCAGGCTCATTTTGCTGCTTCTTAGCCTTGCACTCCTGACCTCTTGTTTTGGTTACTCTTAGTTCAGACAGCTGACATTTATTGCTTTCCTAGTGGGGATCATGCCACCCCAGAGGTTCAGCCTTTGATGATATCAGGTCACTGTCTTCCCTGGAAAGGGCCCCAGGGCCACTCTTTCATAGAGATTCCTGCTGTCTTCTGATTCTATGTTCTACTTTATTCAGAAGATTGAGAACATACAGTGTGGCCACATCAACGTTTTTCTTCTCAAAATATCTGTTTGCTTTTCCTTTTCTTGTTATTATTTTTCTATGTAAGCAATAAATAAACCTAACTAGGTTAAACTACATGAACATTTCAATAATCAGGCTGGGATATAGCTAAATGATAAAGCATTTTCCTAGTGTGCATATGACACCAGGTTCCATGCTCAGCAGTGTCATCTCTGGTTCTCCAGCCTGCTCTGTGGTTTTCGGGTTTGCCAACCTTTTAATTATAGGAGTTATTCCTGGGGCTAGAGAGGTGACTCAGTGGTTAAGAGCACTTCCTCCTCTTCCAGAGGACTTGATTTTGGTTCCCATCACCCTCATTGGGCTGCCCACAACCAACTGTAGCTTCAGCTCCAGAGGCCTGATGCCATCTTCTGACATCTGCAGGCATTTACATACATTTTACACACACACACACACACAGACACACACACACACACACACACACACACACACACAATCTTTTTAAAATTAGTTCTTACATCAACAGAGACAGATTTAGAGGCACACTGTTTTAGTTTGTTTCTCCAGAGAAACTTAATAGAGTCTGGTACAAGATAGGTTTTAGAAGAACAAAGATTTATTTTTTACTTTTGTATTGTATTATGTGTACATGTGTGCAAGCATGTGTGCATGTGGCTATGGAGGTCAGAGAACAACCTGAGGTGTTNCTCCTCAGGTGCCTGTTACCTTTCATTTGAGACAGGCCTGGAAACTACCAAGTGGGCTAGGTTGGACAGCCACCAAGCTCCAGGGACTTCACCACAGCTGTAATCACAAGTGTGTGCTACCATGCCTGGCTTCTGGGGATCTTAACAGCTTGCAGAATAAGTGGTTTACCAACTGAATCATTCCTCCAGACCAGGAAGAACAAATCATAAGAATAATTNTTNAAAATTGGTTCTGTGGTTTCCAAAATTGGATCTCTATTAACTATAAACCTATTAGAACTANGCCTATTAAATAAAAAACTGTGTGTATAGTCTATATTGTGATGCAACAGTACAGATAAACAGTGTCATCATTGGACACTCTAGATATTCCTAAAGACTCCTAGTTCTACATGAACACATATATGATGATATCAAACATATCTGCCCGAGTAACAAGTATGACACAGATGACTGATCTCAATTTCATGAAGTAGTAAAAGAAAACATTGAGGACCAGGATTCAAACTTCCAAACCACGTGCTGCATAAGTGTCCTAAAAAGTGACTAGTTCTGAGCGGAGCCTAGAGCAAGAGAAGACTGTNTAACTGGTCCAAGNTGCTCTGTAAAATTTTCTGTCCCTTGGCCACAGAATTCAGCAGACCCACTAGTGCTTGACCTATCAGTGGCAAATAGTCATGTTGTCAAGTGAATCCTACAGGGCCACATAGGTGAATCATAGACTAAATCATAATAATCAATATAAGCCAGAGTTCTAAGAGGGCAGAATAGAGTTAGAAGTAAAGAAGGGGTCCAGTGTTGAGGCCACCTTAGTACTCATTCTTGGTTTCTTCTCCCTTGCCAATCTAAATGACATCTGTTANCTCTGCAGTGAGAAGAGGCCTTGCAACAGGTACTTCCAAGAAAACTAGTGCTTTCCTGATAAAAAACGGGCAGCTATTTCTGGTACTGGCATTTCCTCTCTCTTGCCTCCTCTTTTTTTTCCAGTGCATGGAGCTGAAGCAGCTCTTCTCCAACTATAAGGGACAAGCCAAGAGAACTGCAGATGCTTTACTGACACTGCTGAGCCTCTGAACATATATTTCTAACTGCTTGACCTGTGAGGGAAAAAGGTATGCCTATCTTGAAGTTAATACAGCTTGCTATTATTTGGTGAAAGCTCTGTAACTAAGTTTGCTAATCATTGGCTTCAGTGTTCTAGGGATAGGAAGAAATGCTCAGATTCCACCCTTGCTTGGCCATCTTTAGTTAGAGNCCCAGAACAATATGCTTCCCTATAACAAAGGTGGCTCCATTTTCTGGAGATTTGCTTATGTTTTGGTCTTTAGAAATCTGTATGGCAGGCAGGCTACAGTGATAAAACTCAACAGTGCTCCAAGCCAATAGCTGTAGCAGGAGTAAAACAATATATAATTGTCCAAGGCTACTGAGAACCTAAAGGGATTGAATGCCATTCAGGAGAATGAAATGAAGGTTGATTTTTGTCACCAAATAGCAGTAAGACTAGGTTCAAAGTTGACCAATTACAAGTTTTATAACCATTACCCAAATCTATATATAGCTGTATAGATCAGTATTATACCTTCATGAATCCTTGACATGATAATAAAAATAAGGCAACTTATCTTCCTTGGGTTAGTATAAAATTGCACTATAAGGTTTGCAAAATATTTATATCTCAAAGCATAAGACAATTTGGTGTTTTTGTTTGTTTGGCGTTTTGAGACAGAGTCTTGCTATGTAGCCCTGGTGACTTGGCATTTGCCATGTAGATCAAGTTGGCCTCGAATTTGTTTCAGTCCCTCAAGTGCTGGGATTTATAGCTGTGTGCTCCTATATTCATTTCTCCCCTTTCCTCTCCCCCTCTCTCTTTCCTCTTCCTCCTCTTCTTCTTCATTTTTATTAAAAACAATTTCCCCCAACATCTCACTCTGTAGCCTAGACTGACTGGAAACTCACTATGAACCCCAGGCTGGCTTCTCATGCGGTCCTCCTGCTTCAGCCTCTCAGTGCTGGGTGGGACTAGCGATGCAAGAGCTATCATGCCNGACTCTTCTCTTGCTTTCTCCCTTTTTTCTTTCTTTTTCTTTCTTTCCTTCTTTCCTTTCTTTCTTTTTTCTCTTTCTCTCTTTCTTCCTTTCTTTTTTTTTTCTTAAAACAGTATTTGAGCAAAATTTTTGGACTGGTTCCTTAAATTATTTTTTTAAAACTGAAAGTGCTGCTACATGCCTGTAATCCCAGGTCTCAGGAGGTTGAGGCCCGAAAGTTGAGAATTTGACGCTATTCTGCGACACTTTGGGAGACCCCATCTCACAAACCATTTTAAGAAAAAAAATTATTTATGCCATTACGCACTTAAGTTTTTTTTTTATTTTATTGTTTACTTGTTTGGGTGTTTTCCTTGAATGTATGTGCACCATGTTAAGTGCAGTGTCAATGGTGACCAGAAGGGGGTATCAGATTCCCTGGAATTGGAGTTATGGACAGTTATAAGCTGCCATGTGGGTGCTGAGAATTGAACTCAGGTCCTCTGAAAGAGCAGGCAGTCCTCTTAATCTCTGAGCCACATCTCCAGCCCAGATTTTTTTAATGATTTATTTTTATTTTATGTGCTTTAGTGTTTTGTCTGCATGTATTTCTGTGTGCCAGTATGCACTTTAATCAAGTATGGGCTACATTAGGCACATACAAACACTTTAAAAATTTACATAGAAGATTCTGGTAACAGACATGACAGCAAGATTAAAATTTAATCACCTAGTTGGATAGTGTGTGATACAATAGTTACCAGCCATGTGTGTTAAATTAATTAAAATGAAATAACATTAACAGTTCACTTCCTTAGTTTCATCTGCAACCCCGCAAGTGCTCATTAGCTAATGCTGGCTGGTGGCTACCATGCTGGATAGAACATAAAGAGAACATTTTCACTACTGCACAAAGTTCTAGACAGTACCAATCTAGACTTTGTGGGGGTTTCCCTATATATAAATATACACTAAAACTACAAAAGAAAGAGGGGAATAAGTGGCTGAAAAGTAGTTCAGGGCCAGGTGTGCTATGCTAAGGAGTTAAATTTTGTTCTGAAGTTGATGGGACGATTAAGAAGCACATTACGGTAAGAACCTCAGGGTAACAGTATGGAGGACTGAATGAAGTTGAAGGTAGGTTGAAGAACGGAGACAGAAGGCTCATACACAGTGGTGGTTTTTCCCATAGGAAGTTTATTGGAGAATTAAACATCTTTGTCTAGGTTCTGGATTCTTTACATGCAGGCAGAGGATGAGGAGGTATGTGTGTCTACCAGAGGCAGAGGATGAGGAGGTATGTGTGTCTACCAGAGGCAGAGGATGAGGAGGTATGTGTGTCTACCTGGTAGACACACATACCTCCTCCATCATGTTAACCTAGACAAAGAAGCAGGCAGATACCTAAGATCAGATTATGTACAGTAGACAGTTCTTAATTCATATCTTGACTCCATCCCTTAAGATACTGGTCTAGCATTGCTCACTAAAAAAATTTAAAATTACATTTTTATTTATGTATGTGTGTGTTCGTGTGCATGTGCATGCCACAGTTTTCGTGAGGGGTCAGAGGACAACTTGCAGCGGTTNTTTTTCTCATTCCATCATGTAGATCCTAGGGATTGAACTCAGGTCATCGGGCTTGCATGCAAAGTACTTTTACCTGGTGAACCATTTTGAGGTCCCCGTTCACTTTCAAACAGACAAAAACAAAACACCAGTGCCCTCCTTTGAAGAAAAAGATTGTATGTACTTAGTAGGCTTGTCCCAAGGACTAAATTATATACTGTAGGGGGAAAATATCTAGCAGGGAGTGTATTTGTGCATGCTATGCTCCATATAATTTGGTTGTTAGTATTGACTAGTAGGATCAATGGTTGTGTAGAAATAGAAAATTAATACAANGCAAAAGAGAATTAACTGGATGAGTAGGGGAAAAGGACAGTAATTATGATCAGAAAATGAGATGTTTGGAATTACAGTTTCAACTATAAATTTATACTGCTTCATATATCCTGGAGCAAGTGGCTAAACTGCTGCAAAGGTCAAATTCACTAAAGATGAGGTCCCGGAGTTGAGAGAACANGATATTGGACAATACTAGCCCTCATCAATACTGCTAATATATATAATCTGGTGGAGCGTACCCATAAAGACCTCTTTTCTTTCTTGAATAAGGTGAATTCATGATATGGAAGACTTGACTTTGGAGATATAGAAAGATGCTGACCCCAAAATTTGATCCTGATGTGAGGCATGGGTGAATACATAACTTCTTTAAAAAGCTATAGTGAAGAAGTGTCTTCAAGTGTAGGGCCAGGTTTCATTATTAAATAATACATACACGGACCTCTGATCTACAAAGGGGCACTCCAAGAATATAAATTCTCCCTAAACACCCATCTGAATATGACTTTCCTGTTCCACTTCAATATCCTTACCTAAATAGCTAAGGTTAGGAGTGAGGTAAGGGATTGTCCGCCCAGCTCTGGGATGACACATTCCAANGCTTTTCCTAAGCTCAGTTGGAGCAGTAGGGAAGAATCGAAAAACGAGGTCATTCTCCCCAGTGAACAGGACGTGTCATCGCTTTAAGAGACGCTTATTACTTCTGTCAACAAACTTTAGTGGAACTCACAAGTATTAACTAGACCCCAGTGGTAAAGATCCGCGGCCACTTTCCGGGTCAAGGCTAACATCAGCAGGTTNCCCAATGACTGCGACTTTCCAAAGTTCCTTCTGCTATGCAGAGGTGAAACGTCGGAACTNGGAGAGCAGCCTGCACTGAGATTCCTTCAGGACTTGGCCTCCCTGGCTCCGGGATGGAAGGCTTGGTTCTTCCGTTCCGGTGGACAGCTGTTCCACNTGGGCGTATTGCCTCCTGAGGGGCGGGGCAGGGGCGGGGCCAGGCGGGAGGGCGGGGCCGGCCCCGCCTTCGGTGCTCCCATGGCTCCCCGCGCCCCACGGCCAGATGCTGACGTGTCCTTTCCTTCCCACTACACCTCCCGACACCACTGTCTCAGACTTCCCCGGAAGTCCCGCCCCATAGCTTGCCCGTCACCGCAAATCAGCTCTTTCAGCGCTTCCTGGAGCTCCCCACCCGTTTGGGGACCAAGGGGAGGGGCTTCATGAACAGAGTGCCTATTGGCTTGAGGTCCGGCGGGTTCTGGACGCTAATTGGCCAGAGGGAGGTGGCGCTCTGGCACGCTTGCGCGGCGAGTAGAACGTGTGGCGGCGGCGGAGATCGCGTCTCCTCTTTTGCTCTCAGTCCTGCTGCTACTCCAGTGTGTGCCGGGCGCTTCCATCCAGTCCACCGTCGGTACCNCCGTCGCTTGCCTGCTCCTCGTCGCAGCAGCCTCTCACCAGCGCCGACACCCATCCTGACACCTCCAGTCCGGCCGGCCGCCCCACTCGCTGCCCTTCCAGCTCCACACATGGCCTCCTCCGCGCAGAGCGGCGGCTCCTCCGGGGGACCCGCGGTCCCCACCGTGCAGCGGGGCATCGTCAAGATGGTGAGAGCGGGGCCCCGGACCCGGACCCCCCTGTCGCCTNGGAGCGGGAGTCAGGCATTGACTCCTTCCCCTTCCGTCAGCTTGCATGGTCTCAGTTCGCCTTTCCTCTGCCCCTTCCTCACTCTCCACCCACTCCGAATCTTCACCTGGCAGAACCCCGCACGAACTCCCCTTGACTTTTGCCTCCTGGGTACCCTGTCATGGTTCGGTCACAGTGATTTTCGTGGTCGCGGCTTTCGGAGCCCCTGGCTGTTTACCCGAAGCAGCTCTATTACCGATTTTCATTAACGGAGATAGTTCGTGGATAGTTCTTCCCATCCCCCTCTTTCTGTCCATTTTGACATATGCCGATCAGTTCGCAGTTTTTCGAGATCCTGACATCTTGTCTTTCCTGGAACCCCAAGAGTGCTTGGCTGTCATGAAGCTTTTCTCTTTCCACTGACTCTCAGTTACTTAAAGTTTTCTCAACTCTTTCCCTCTTTATCTCCGTGTCTACTTTGCAAGGCCTGAAAGCTCCTGATCNTTGCATACTTTTTACTTAAAAATTTAGGCTGGCAGGGATCTTATGCTAATTAACATTTCCTCACTTCCTAAGGGTAAGGAGATTGTTTTAAAGAGGGCAGGTGACTTGCCTTGAGGGCACATGGCAGTTTGGATTGGAGCCAATAAAAGAGCCCAGGTGTTCTGATTCCCAGTGTAGGACTCTTAACTGTACATACCTTCACTTTCTTCTTCACTTTCGGTCACCCCCACTTCCACGATAATTTTGTAGCACAAATCTGTTTTATTTCTTATATTATCTCTCCTTTCTATCCTCCCACATCTTGACCTTTCTTGTTTGGTAATAGGTTTTCTGATTGAGATGACTGTAATGTTTTAGATTGCTTTTCATATCACAACTCCAACTTTTCCCTCCAGAGTGGAAGATATTTTTATCTCAAAGAGCCANTTCTTAATCTGTTTGGCTGTCCCATTGTCTTTCACAGGATTAATATATTCTGCAGGGGGACCCGAAAAGATGGCTCAGTGGATAAAAGTGCTTGCTGTGCTATCATGAGGACCTGGGTTCAAATCTTCAGCACCCACATTAAAGCTGGACATGGCTGTTCCATTGCCTGGAACCTCAGTGTTATTCAGGGACTAGGTGGAGAGCAATAGAGGAAGATTTCTCCTCTGTGTTCCAGTATCCTTACATGGCCTCTGCATGGGTGCTTAGGCACGTGTTCCCTGACATACACCCGGATATGTATACATGCATGTTCCACTCTCAGACACTAGCAGCTTGTGTGTGTAAGTTCAGTCTACAGATCCCTGTACTTCCAATGTATTCATGTCTTGGATAATAATCAGCTGCTAGCTGAGATTTCTTGGGATATGCAGTATTTCCTTTTTGCCTTTTCTNGTTCTATTCGAGTTCATTCGAGTTAATGAATAGGCAATTTCCAAGGTCTGTGTTTTCTCTCTGAAATTTTGACTCTTGAAAGGATTTTCCTGAAGTGCTCTCTCTCTCTCATTACCGTTTTCATTCTCGCTGGTCTTCTCTTCATTGTAGGAACAGAGTATCACTTAGCTGTCTGGTGTGGTTTTGGTGGCCTGCAGTGCATTTTTGAGTTTTCTAACTAAGGCTTGACTTTTTCTTAAAGGCGTCCCTTTTGTAGGAAGGAAGTTGTAGGAAGCTGACTTAATTTTGCTTCCATCAATATTGGAAGCCTCCAGGGTATCCGTATTCTCTGAGGTGGTTGTGCCTGCTCACAAATTACTTCCCCTGTGGATACTATATTATCAGTGGTCACTCAAGTCTTCAGCTGGGTTCTCTCCACATTTCATTTATATCATCCAGTAAGCAGATGTCTAATCTGAGGNTCAGATAGGCTAACTTACCTAGGTACCTTTTTTATTAGTAATATAAAGGCAGAGGTGAAACTTGAGCCCAGGTCTGCCTGCCACAACACAAGCTAGTATAAACCATTCTGTGAGGCCTGACTCCGGGACTCTAGGACTCCAGGGTATTACTTTCTGATGTGAAGGGTGGGGCTGGTGACGCATGGCCACACATTACAGGAAAGTGAAGCTGACTGTAATTGAGTTTAGGAAAGATTGGATGCTGTCCCATGACTTGTTGGTTGCTGCTGTTGTGGTTGTGTGACTTCATTCGGTGCTTATGGTTGCTGTGTGCATAGGAGTATTTGTTGTGTGGCATTTAAAATTCAGTGATTTGAGCAGTCCGTACTGGGCATGGACTGCTGCACGCCCTGACCACACCGCAGAGGGTGGGTGTGTGAGTTACCAGCAGCAGATTTGTGCCAGGTTTAGAAGCCTTGTCTGGGATGAAAAATTGACCAGTGGCAAATTGCTCTCTGAAGCTAAGCAAAGTTGTATTTTCTTGGAGAGTAATAGTTTCCAGTGGTACTAGGAACTGCTTTGTAAGAGGTTTGCAGAGGAGGGTGGAGAGCTCTTGCAGCAAAGAGAGAAAGAAACAGAGGTGCTGTTTTCTTCTGCCCTTTGAAAGGGTGCAGAAGTTGGAACACTGAGTGAGCAAAGGTGGGTTTTGAGTGGGAGCATTCAGGTTCCTCTGGACTGGGCTGGTCTGAGGGTCAAAAATGGTTGAAGGTGGAGGTTTTTTCAGAGAAGGAGTAGTTCTCTCTCTCCCTCTCTCTCTCTGGTAAAAGAAAGTGTTGTGGCACCATAGAGAATCTGTTTCTTCTGCTTTCTGAAAACCTAGTTTTAAAAGACTTTTTCACTAGCATTTTTAAAAAATGACTGTGACACCAGTGGCTGTGTGTGCTGTCTAGATTGGGGGCGAGACAGAGTTGGTTCTGGAGTATCCTTAAGGAGGAAGTGGGCAGTAAGTTGACACAAGCATTCTGGAGTGCTCTTGTTACTCAGGTTGAGGGAAAAATGAACACAGATTTCTGTGTTTTGAGTTGGGGTAAGACTAGCAAAGATGCAGGCGGGCAGAATGCAGCTTGAGTAACTAAATGCCTCGGTCAGAGCTGATCTTATTCTTGAACCCCTGGAAGCTCCCCACTCTGGGCCTCTGAATACCTTTAGCTGTGACAGCATTGTCTGCAGATGTTCCATAGGTGAGGTTCAGTCACCCTCTTTAGTGACTACTTAGAAAAGGCTGTCTTCTCTGCCATTACTGACCTAGTTCCCTTTATGTTGTGGGGACAGAGCCTTCTATGACTTTTCACCTTAACTTTGAAATTGGGTGTGTTTGCGTACCTCCTCAGGCAGGTGTGCAGGACAGCTTGGCTTTCACAGCTGTAGATGAGGCACGTTCTTCAGTCTCTGTCCCTGTTGTAAGTAGTTTACCTTATTGTACTTATGGTGTGGAAGGCTGGAGGGTTGTATAGTCACACACTCACTCGCTCATGAGGCGAGAGCACCCTTTGTCAGTCTCATGGTTTTATTCATCAACTATTTCTCACTGCTGACTAAGACAAAGGGACACCTAAAAGTCAAAGTGACTGACCATAGTTTTCTGTTTCCATAGGATTCATGCTGCCTATTTGTTGTAAAGTATAAATTTCCTCCCAAGNTGCTTTGTGGAAATTTCTTTGAAGTGTAGCCTGTAGGAGATTCTTCCTATAATTGAGTTCATTATACTTAAATATATTTTAGACTTCTGAGCTAAGAAGT
>LZPO01066392.1:8260-22294 GCA_001675575.1 Neotoma lepida | reverse complement strand
TCTCTGTGTAGTTTTGGCGCCTTTCCTGGAACTCACTCGGTAGCCCAGGCTGGCCTCGAACTCACAGAGATCTGCCTGCCTCTGCCTCCCGGGTGCTGGGATTAAAGGCGTGCGCCACCACCGCCCGGCACTATTAGAGTCTTTTAAGTAAAGGATCATGTTATCTGATAATTTTTGTGTGTATTGTAATATGGAGATAGTATCTTGCCCTGTAGCCCAGGCTGGCCCCAAATTGGTGATCTTCCTGCCTTAGCCTTCCGAGTGCTAAGGTTATAGAAGTATGCCACCATGCCTGGCTTTTTCTTCAGTTTTGGAGCCCAGGGAGACATTACTGGTCTGTGAATGTTAAAATTCTAGGGGTCCCTGGCATAGTAGTGAGTGGCAGATGTATGACTTGAGTTGAGACATGCCATCCACTGAACTGATTTTAGGAAAGATGAAGCACCTTGAGGTATGGAAATGTGCAGTGTGTACAGACGCTAGGAGCTGGTGGCACAGGTGCGGTGGGCAGGCTAAGGTACAGTAGGCAAAGATTTTCTCTTCTGGGCGCTTTTGTCCCATGTGCCCCTCATTCCCATGAAAAACACTTGCCAGAAGTGAAGTTGGGATATTTTAGAACACAATTTCCACTATGGTCTAAAACATTTTATATTTCCTTTNTTTTAAGGGGGAGCTAAATAATTCAGATTTATTTGGGGATTCTTGGTTTTTGTTGCCAACTTCCAGGGACTAGAAATGTGTTCAATCAGCAGAAATCTGTTCTGTGCATAGATGGTACCTCACTTCAGGACCACTTAAAGACAGCGTAGTTTCTATCACAGTCTACCCAAGACCGCCAGGCTTCGTCCTTGTTGTCTTGATCTGAGTGATGAGGGTCANCTCAGGAGAACATGTACAGGAGAGGACGTAATGGTGTAGCTCCCAGAGAGCAGCATCAGCAGTGTAGATGGGCTCCGAGTCCCCCTGTGACGGCTTGATAGAAGGAGGGTTATGTGGCTAGAGTCCTTTGTGGGATACAAGGAGTCTAGGCTTGACACCCAGGGCTCTGTNTGATTTGGGCCAAAGTTTTGGCCTGAGAGGTTTTGCTCTTGGCCTCATTTGGTGCTGCTAACTAGAGAGAAGCAGCTTTGCTTATAGTGGAAAGAGGAACCTGTGAATTTTAATGTCTGTGCTTTCTTAGAAGTCAGATGGATTGGAAAAAGTCACGTCTTAGTTTTGNTTGGTTTTAAGATGTCTTTCCAGAGAATATGGTGTAAGGGACAGACATTTGACAGAGGCAAAGGCAGGTGGACTGGTGGATACAGGCGGAATGCTCAGAGGTAAGCAACTAAGGGAATTTATCTGAAGACTAAGGGTGGACGTTTGTACTAGAGAAAGGAAAGCAAAAGGGCCTTCAAAGCTTTTGCTTCCAGTCCCTGAAATGCACTCATGTGATGTCAGTGAGTGTTCAACCTCATGAATTCTGTCCCAAGAAGTTCATTGTCTTGTAGCCTTAATACCTGAAACATTATTTGGGCAACAACCCAAAACATAATGATTGTGTTAAATAAAATTTATCTTTTTACCCATTAGGGGACTGTCGCAGACCTTAATGAAAAAATAGTGTATGCTATTCCTCTATGTATATTGCAAGGTAGAGACCAGAACCTACCTGAGTGCTGGGGGTTCCACTGGGATCTGTTATTCTCTATGCAGTAATTACTTGTATTATTGCTCTTGGCAGGTGAGCCCTTTTACATCCCAGAGGCCNGGGGCTACTTCTATTACTTAAAAGCTAAGTTACCTTGTTAAATTCCTCTCTGGTGAGAGCTGTAGAATCTCTTCAGACCTCCCGTGGGCTCTCTCTAGGGCACAGGTCAGCCTGTGGTTAAGGCTACCCTGCCCTTGTATTAGTCGTAGGCCTTACAGCTCAGGGTAGAGGAATAAGAATTTTAATTGAATTCTTAGGAGTTCTTTTGAAAAGTGGAGTAGCAGCATGTCTGTGGGGGAAGCCAGGAATAGTTAAATGGCGAGGGACTTGCATTTTTATTCCTTTCTGACACTCTGCCTAGGACTTTTAAGGGTAAGAATCCTGAATAACATGCTAATTCATCAATAAANGACTGAAAAGTCTGTGGTAGGTTTGTGATTTGTATTTTATTTTATTGACAATCAGCATTTCAAATAGGGAATGTTTCCAAATAACCTTGAAATTAAGTTAGAAAAACTTGAATTTTTTTAGGTAACATACAAGTTGATGTGTTTCTTCCCTCATTGTACCCTGTACATAAAACAAAAATAAGCATTCTTATTCTTCAGAGGTGATTCACTGGATAATATGTTCAATAATCTAGTGTCTTTTATTGCTGTGTGTTTTAAGACAAGTGCATATAACTTTACAGAAACAAAGAACAGTAAATGCATGGACTTTGATTTCTTTACCATATTCCATTATCTCTCATCTGGTTCATTTGGCTGTGTATGGTCCCAAAGTCCTCTACTCCCTTTCTGTCGTTTGATGATGNTTGGGTCTTGGGTGCAGTACATTTTGCTCAGGGANAGGATGAGAACAGTGCTGAGAAATTAAGAGATGCCTGGCATGGCTAGTGACAGAGTAGCTTTTCCTCTCCTGCCCTGGTTTGGGATTTGCTGCTGTACTTCTCTCTGGATCTGGGCCCTGGAATTGGGGGAGTTAAAGAAAGTGGGCTGGAGCCGGGCGGTGGTGGCACACACCTTTAATTCCAGCGCTTGGGAAGCAGAGGCAGGAGGAGCTCTTTGAGTTCGAGGCCAGCCTGGTCTACAAAGCAGGTTCCAGGACAGCTAGGACTGTTACATGGAGAAACCTTGACTGGGGGGGATGGGGAAGTGGGCTGGACATAGGGACTGAGTTAGCTGAGGAGTCCTGGAGTGGCATTCTAGATTTTTCTACCTTTCTCACTATCACTGCCTCCAAGTTTCTTTGCCCAACAGGAGTACTTTCTGTGGATTTGCAAAGGAGACCATGGTCTTTGGAGAACTGCTTCCTGTTTGTGCAGTGATAGTACATAATTTGACAAGAAGTAAATCTTCCACTTTTTCTACATATGTGTGCCCAGTTCTGAAACACCTTGGACATACATACAGAATATATGTGAGGAAAATCCTTGATCCGTTATTCAAGATGCACAATGTAGGCTGAAGCTGTGTTCTAGAATGTACTCGGAAAGGGAAAAGAGCCCCAAACCCTTTCCCCTTTCTGCTCTTAGACTCAACACAGAACCTTATTGTGAGAGATGTGTGGGTTATTTCCTACACGCCCCCCCCCCCCCCAAGTCGCCGAGTGGATGTCTTATTCACTTCTGACATTATTTACCTGGAGATAGTGTCAGGTCCCACAATACCCATTTTCACAAGAGAGACTCTTCAGATACCAATCATAAGTTCTAGGTTGTAACTCGTATGTCCCAACCAACTACAAACCAGTGTCCTCCTCCCTTTCAGCAATTTGCTAAGACATTTCACAGNGTCTAGAGAAACATTTGCTGGTTCATTAAAGATGCTTCCATGATAGACACAGATGCACATCCAGGTGAGGAGATGGGTAAGGCGGTGTGAGAGGTGGGATGCATAGAGCTTCATGCTCTCTCAGGACATGCCGCGCTCTCAGCACCTCTCTATGTTCAGCAGCCTGGAAGCTCATCAGATCTTAGTCAAGGATTTTAGAGCAGATGGATCTGGTGTGGTGGCACAAGCTTATAAGTCTCAGCTCCTAAGGAGCCTGAGGCTGGAGGATTACCTAAGCCCAGGAGTTGGAGACCAGCTTGGGAAGCATAGCAAGACCTTGTTTCAAATTTCACCCTCCCATATGTGCATATGTGTGCACATGCTCTAGTGAGTGCCTGACGTCCCTATCTAGAATCTTCCTTTATCATTTGCCATCTTATATTTTGAGACAGAATCTCTTACTGAACTTGAGGATTGTTTTTCAGCTAGAATGGGTAACTAGAGAGCCCTGGAATCTGGGTTTGTGGAGGTGCTATTCCTGGCTTTTTTTTTAATCTGTTTATTTTTAACTATTTTTTATGTGTATGGATGTTTTGCCTGCATGCATGTTTGTGCACCATATACTTGCCTGGTGCCCTCGGGTAAGAAGAGAGTATCCGATTCCTTGGTACTGGAATTACAGGTGTTTGTGAGCTGCCATGTGGATGCTGGGAATTTAACATAGGTCTAATCGAAGAGCAGCCANTGCACCTAACCACTGAGCCATCATCTCTCCAGTCCTCTATATCTAGGTTTTTACATTAGTGTTGGGATCTGAGCTTTGGTCCTCATGCTTGCACAGTAAACACAATCTACTAACATTATTAAGGTAGTCTCATGTAGCCCAGGCTAGCCAAGGATAACATTGAGTCCAAGTGCTGGGATTATAGGTGCATCCAACCATACTTACTGATCAAACATAGAGCTTACCAACTGAGTATGTTTCCAGCCACTTTATGTATATATGTATTCAGTCAGTCAGTCAGTCAGTCAGTCAGTCAGTCAGTCAATCATAGACTTTAGTCATTAGCGCCATTCCCTTAGGCTGGTGGGTGGGGTTGAAAGTTGTAATCTTTATTCACTTTGTCTTTCATGGTATCTGGCCACATCCTGAGGCAAATTCTAAGTAAACTCAGGGCTAGAGAGATTAAGAGCACTGGGTTCGATTATTAGCATATGCATGATGGCTAACAATTGTCTGTAACTCCTGTTCCAGGGAATCTGTCACCCTCTCTGGTCTCCAAGGGCACCAANCATGCTTATGGTACACAGACGTACATCCAGGCAAAACACTTGTATACATAAAAGAAAAATAAATGTTAAAAACAAAGCAAAACGACAACAAAAAAACTAAGAGTCTGTATTGTATTCCATTATATAAAATAGACTAAGTTCTGCAACTTCAGTCTAAGTGTGGAAAGATGGGATTGGGAGTTGAGTTTATGGAAGACTGATCCAGCTTGATTGATGGTGGCCTAAGCTTGATTATTCCTTTTCCTCTGTGTATCCCTATCCATTGTGTTGTGTGCCCATTCATTTATGTTTCTCAGTAAGTAAAGACTATTCCTCTTTTTTGCTGTCAGCTTAGGCATTTAGATACACGTTTATTACCATGGTGTTTTGATACAGGCTTTGGGTTGTAAATCTGAGAGACTCTTGTCTACTAATCAAGAACAAATACAGAAATCATGGGGAATATAATTAGAGAAGAGATGATAGCATTTGCTCAGACACCAACTATCTCTTCTGGGGATAGGGGAAGTGACTGAAGAAAGTGGGCAGACAATTGAATATTGAACAGTTAATTAGGAGATTCTCCAAAGTGGTCAGGGATATAGATTTGAGTGGTTTCTGTTGAAAATAGAGTAGACTTGACAGCTCACAGGAAGTAAATCAATTGAGTGGTTAGAAATGAGTTAGACAAGACACTCTTGAAGGAGGTAACAAGGGAAATTGGACATTTGATGAGAGCACTGAAGGAAGCAGCTGGAGAGAATAGTGCCAAAAATAACATGAACTTCCTGGGGGAGAATGAAGTGATGCTGAGGGAAGTTGGAGTTGTTAGAGGCAGAGGGAGAGGGCTGGGCCAGAGGATCCCCTGAGGTGGAGGTGCCAGAAGAGGACAACTAGATGCTTAGATTGCCTGCCAGTCATGCTGAGGGAGTGGGGGCCTTGAAGAAGAACATTGTGCGCATGTTGTCATTTGATAGAGGAGCAGGATTTGGTTCTTGTTAGCTTCTGCAAAAATCCCATAAACTTATGANCTGTGTAAGGACAAGCAAGTGTTAATGGTTTTTGTTCTCACTTTCTAGAATCCAGTACTGGTTGCAATATTAAAAACAGCAAGAAAGATTAGTCTTTGGTCGTGTTCTGTGGCCTGGACCTGCCATGGTGAACAGGTAGACATGGTCCTTTGCACCCACAGAACTTGAAGCCCAGAAGAAGACTAATGCTTATAGTTACAGACATCATGATCTATATTGTCTTCAGTTCTGTGGGTGAGGAGTGCAGAGCTTCAGACTTCTGTGCATTGGGAAGGCATCTCTGAGAAAACCAAGTTTAAGCTCTGTTTGCCGGAGAGTTACCAAGCCAGACATTTAGGGTGGGAATTAATGGACAGCACACCTCGAACTCAAACTTCATCATTTATGCAGTCACCTGGGGAGCCCATCAGATGCAGATTCTGATTCATGGGTCTGGTGCA
Source organism: Neotoma lepida (assembly GCA_001675575.1). NCBI lineage: Eukaryota > Metazoa > Chordata > Mammalia > Rodentia > Cricetidae > Neotoma > Neotoma lepida. The sequence goes on along the minus strand of LZPO01066392.1, from coordinate 16,089 downwards.
GCACGAGGGGCTGCATTTTTGATGCACTTTGCAGTGTCACTGGTCTGTAGTCTGCAGAGGCTTTCTGAGCATCATCACCTTGCTCATTTGTTCTCTGGCATCTCTGTCATTTTCCCTTCCCTTCTTTCCATGGCCATGGTGGTCAGAGTCATACAACCAAATTGTTAAGTGCTTGCAGCCTGGCTGGTTTTATAATAGTCTCTGCTGGTTCCTCTACTTGGAAAGACTCTGTTGCCTTAGCCCTGTGCTTTACACAGACAACACTTAAAGCACAGGGACAGGAATAGGAAAGCTTAGGAATAAAGAAAATCCAGTTATGTAGTAAATTAATAGTGAATTCCCCCTGCATTTTCCCAAATGTTTAGATTAGAGCTCATCTGCCCTAGTCCCCCAAGCAATGTTTTTAAGTGTCACTGTCACATCTGGCTCAGGGCTTTGTATTAGTTACTTTTTTATTGCTGTGATAAACTATCGTGGTCAGTGAAATTTAGACAGAAGTTTATTTTGACTTACAGTTCCAGAGGGACAAGAGTCCGTTATGGCTAGGGAGCTGCAGACACGGCAGCAGGAAAAGCAAGCTCACATCTTGACTGGCAAGCACAAGCAGGAACAGGGATTGAGAACTGGGAATGTCTTCTCTTTAAACCTGTAATCTCTATGACCATGGAAATTTGACTGGCGTAAATTTCCTCCTATGGAGCAAGCCTCAGATTTAACCAAATTTAATTAAAGGGGTTGGTTAGCCCCATAGCCTTCATGCCATTATTGTACCATTGGTTATGTCTTGCTAGGATCACCGCTGGGTGAGTACCACTGATGACTTCTCTCTTAGTAGCCTGCAGAGCACCTGTTGGCATTAGGAAAGCTGGCCATCAGGAAGGAACTTCTTAGGTCAGTTCCAGCTTGATTTCTCTATGTCCTACAGCCAAAGTATATGTGTTTTTAGCAGTTGGGTTTTTATCATCTGTTATGATGGTCAAGAGAGAGCAATGGCACTGGATGGCCTGTGTTGATTTGGGGATTCTGGTGCTCCACTGTTAGGATTCTTGCTTGAGTGTGTTATCACTATGATTGTTGTTAAATAACAGTTTCCTAATTTTACCATTGACCCTGCGTTTATTAGCTTCACACTAGAACTCTGTCTGCAATTGTTCTTTCATTTATTTGTGCAGTGAGTTGGTCTATTACTATTATTTTGGTTTTCTTCTTTTTTTTTTATTAAAATCAATTTTCCTTTTATGGTTTATTTATTTTTATTTCATGTGCATTGGTGTTTTGTCTGCATGTATGTATATGTGAGGGTATTGGATCCTCTGGAACTGGAGTTCCAGATAGTTGTGAGCTGTTATGAAGGTGCTGAGAATTGACTCCTGAGTCCTCTGGAGTGAATGCTCTCAACTGCTGAGCCATCTCTTTCAGCCCCTATTATTTTGATTTTCAAGTTGTGCTAATTTTGGCCCATGGCAGTACCTTTCTTTTTTTTTTTAAAGATTTATTTATTATGTATACAGAAGAGGGCGCCAGATCTCATTACAGATGGTTGTGAGCCACCATGTGGTTGCTGGGAATTGAACTCAGGACCTCTGGAAGAGCAGTCAGTGCTCCTAACCTCTGAGCCACCTCTCCAGCCCCCATGACAGTACGTTTAAGCAGGCCATTTTATCAAAACAATAAAATATGCTACCATTGTCCTTATAAACTTTCAGGCACTTTTAAGCAGGCCATTTTATCAAAACAATAAAGTATGCTATCATTGTCCTTATAAACTTTCGGACACAGCCACACATCCCTGGCTGAGACTGATCTTTTCCTGACCCAAACCTAGAATCAGCAGTTTCTCAAGGAGTTTTTGCTGTTTTNAGCAGAGAAGTTTTTAGAAAGCAGAATCTGGACATCAAGTTGTCATGCCCTGTTAGTAGATGGAAGTAGGAAATACATGAGTGACATGGATGCCTATAATTTTATATTTATCTGTATGTATTTGGAAGCAATGGTTTAGTTTACTTCTGTTTCTAATCCCAACTGTGTGTTCTTTCAGCCTTTCTGTATGTGTAACTTCCTTCTCCACCAGTGAAAACCTGGCTTTTGTTATCCTGTCTCTTGTTTGCTCAGTTCCNTGTACATGACCAATTTCTTGCTCTCAGTAGTTGGTTCCTCTGCTTCCAGTGACCTGTCAGCCAGCACTGGTAATCAGTCATCCGGGTCCGGCCAGCCAGTGAAGATAAGGGAGATTTAAGGTTTAAACACTTGCACACACATGCGTTCCACCCCTCACCCCACACCCCTTACCCCCATTTTTGTTTTGTTTGCTTTCTTCCTTCGTACTGAGGACTGAAACCAGAGTCTGGTCCATGCAGAGTATGAGTTATGCCATTAGTGAGGTTTTCGGGTTTTTTGTTGTTTTGTTTTGTTTTTTGTTTTTAAACTCATAGGTAGCACTGGTGGCTTGGCAGTGGAAATGGTCACCCTTAAAACTGGTAGAAAACTGGATCTTCCTTTCTTTTGGAAGAAAGAAAGCTTTGCTTCTAGGCTTTTTTTGTTTTTTTGAAAATTTCCCAATATTTCTTTTTAAATTGCTTGGAAGGTTCAACTGGCTTTATTTTTTCCCCCTCCAAATTGTGCCTTTACTGTTTGTGTGTAAATGAAATAAAGTACTTAAAAAANCATCTCTTCTGTGCTTTATTTACTGTTTAAAAAACAACAACAAACCTTCGTTTTTTTTACTCCTCAAATGAACATGTTTCTTCACCAGAGCACTTTTAATTCTTTCTGATAGTCTGTGTTGGATTTCTTTTTCCTCTCAGGATATTAAATGTAAGAGTTCTGAGCACCATTAGACTTATGTCACTCCGGCTCTTCAGAATTCAGTCACAGTCTATATGGGTCCTTGTAGGCATTTACTGCCAACTTTATTCTCTCACTGTTCAGGAAAGTAATATTCTTTTCTTAATACTTTGGTGTGATGTTCTTGTCTTTCTGTGCACTTTATTTCTCTAGATATAACACTTAAGGAAATTCTTTTTTTTCACACTCAGAGGGTTAAAGAGTCCCAAACACTGTAGTACTTTTCTGTACCTCTAAAGGCAGAGTACCTGAACCTGATCATTTGGTTCAAAGTCCTGTCTGTAGTCATAGCCTTAGGACCTGGAGTTCATTTGCTTTTTTTGCTTGTTTATTTTTGAGATTGTATTTTGATTACATTTCCCCCTTCCCTTTTCTTCCTTCAAGTCCTNCCATAGACCCTCCCCTGCTCTCCTTCAAAATTTTTGCCTTTTTTTCCATCAATTGTTATTACATGCATGCATGCGTGTGTGTGTGTGTGTGTGTGTATGTGTATGTGTGTATGTGTATTCCTAAATATAACCTACTGAGTCTATATAATGTTACTTATATGTATATTTTCAGGACTGTTTGGCAGTGGACAACTTATAACTTAAATTGCTAAGTGGTCTTTTAATAAAAAACCTGGAGCCAGATATTTGGGTAAATGCTGAAAGATCAGAGGGACAAAGGAACAAGCCACTGCCACATCTTACCTCTAGGACTCCTCAGCCTGAAGAAGTTTTAGCCAAAAGGGCTTCTGCGAAAAGTCTTTAGCCAAAAAAACTTTTAGTTCCTGTCTCCTCACGCCTTGTATACCTTTCTCCATCCAGCCATCACTTCCTTCCAGACAGGTCTCTGCCTCCCGAGTGCTAGGATTAAGAGTGTGTGCCACCACTGCCTGGCCTCTATGTTTAATCTAGTGGCTTGTTCTGTTCTCTGATCTTCAGGCAAATTTTATTAGGGTACACAGTATGTCACCACAACAACCAATTGATCTGCTCTTCCTAGGGAGGGCTGCCCCTCCCAGTTTTACTCAGCTCCTGAGCTTTTCTCTCTGCAGTTTGACTTGTTCAGCTCACAATTGGGCAGTCATGTTGGTAAGACCTTATGATGAGCTTCTGATGTTACTAGGAGACACAGTCTGCACAGGAAACTCCCTAATCTGGCTTTTCAGTCTTTCTACCCCCTCTTCCATACTACTCCCTGAACCTTATGCGTGAAGTGCTTTGTTTTGTAGATGTAACCATTGTGACTAGGCTTCATTTCCTTTTGCTTCTTCCTTTGACCAGGTCACATGACTATTGTCCTGAAATTTTTTNTGTTGTTTGACAACTGGAATTAATTTCTTTGAAATGACACTGGGTCTACTATATACTCGTCTTTTCTTCCTGAGTTCTTCTGTCTTGTTGTTGAATAGTAGANCTTAGTGTCTCAAGTCTGGCAGTAACTAGAGCCCACTAGAAGGTTGTAAAGACTTGACTCTGGAGAGGAAGGTCTGTAGACAGCCCTGCTGTGGCTTCCAGGAGCATGAGTTCCTGTCTTGCTGGGGAAGCGTCACTTGTACAGGGGCTTGCCAGTACTTATTTTGTAAGTCACCAATATTGGTGCATGGTTCTCATATATGCAGTATTTAGAGTTTATTGGAAAGTATGCTGAGATGCCATCAAATTACCATACCATGTTTTCTTCATCTATAAAACAGAGAATATGATAGAGAAAAGTGATTTATGATCCCTTGCCATTTCCTGAGCTACATAATAGATTTAGGTAGCCTGTGTATTATTATCATAGCCAGTCCATAATTAGTAACAAATATCATTAATACTGCAGATTGGGCAAGATTAAAAAGAACAGATTTATTTTTGCTCTTGATTATAGATCAAGGTTAGAGGGTTAGATCTGATACTGGCCTTTAAAAATTTTATTTTAAGAATGATGGTGGTGTGTGTTTCACAAATGTTGCTTTGATTTGGAGCCACCAGCTCATGGGGGCTTGACTTTTTAATTGCTTTGGTCTCTGACAGCAGCTCTTCTGGCTACAGAGAAGCTCCAAACACTTGTTTCTGTGTGCTGATAGATACCATGTGGTTTTTGGCTGAAGTCACTAGAGCTGCTTTCAGAGTCTTCAGTTGGAAAAGAAAAGGACCAAGTGCTGTAGATGAATTGCTAAATAGTCTTATTAAATAAAAAACACAGAGCCAGATATCGGGAATGAAACCTGAGAGATCAGAGGAATAGGGAAAGCCACAGCTAACCTTACCTCACCAACNCTGCATCTTCCAAAAAGACCTACTTCTTGTATACCCACGCCTATATTCCTTTCTGTTCTGCTCATTCATTTGCTCTCTCAGCCTAGCTATATCACTTCCTCTTCCTGCCCAGCTTGTCACTTCATGTTTGTCTGTACAGACCTCCAGACCTCTATGGTTAGTGCTGGGGTTAAAGGCGTGTGTCACCCCTTTGGCTCTGTTCCCAGTGTGGCTTTAAACTCACAGAGATCCAGACAGATCCCTGCCTCCCGAATGATAGGATTAAAGGCGTGTGCTACCATTGCCTGACTTCTATGTCTAATATAGTGGCTGGCTTTTTCCTCTGATCCTCAGATAAATTTTATTGGGGGACACAGATAAAATATCATCACAGAGTGCTCTCTTCTTCTGACTTCTTTGGTGATCCTGAGAGCTGGTTTATGGAGTGGCTGAGGAGGGAACATATCCCGAGTCAGAGAAACAGCAGTGCCCTGAAGCCCTGGGTCTCTGGTTTGTTGTTTTTGAATGGTAAGGCCTCTAATTTCAGCTTGCCTCTTGATTTTAGCAGAAAAAATGAGGGGGGAACAAAATTAGGAAGACAGAGAGAAGCAGGTTGTGTTGACAAGTGTTCTGGGATATCTCATGGACCACAGGGCTCATGTTCTTCGGGGATTGTCTGCTTTGTCAGAATGACTTTCTTTTTCTTTTTTTTAAATTTTATTTATTTTTTATTTCATATGCACTGGTGTTTTGCCTGCATGTGTATCTGTGTGAGGGTGTCAGATCCTTTGGAACTGGAGATACAAACAGTTGTGAGCTGCCATGTGGTTGCTGGGAATTGAACCTGGATCCTCTCTGGAAGAGCAACCAGTGCTCTTAACCACTGAGCCATCTCTGCAGCCCCCCTGAATGATTCTCAAGAGATGATTCTTCCTGTGGTGGCAACAGCTCTGGTTGGCAGGAAACTGTTTCTTGATAGACTGAAAATTTCCCAGCTTAGTTTCTCTGGTTGTTCTGTGTTTATTCGGTTTATTAGGATATTTCTGGATATTAAACAGTTCTGAGCTATATGCTTCACAACTATTGTACCCCTGTTCTTCCTCTCCCATTCCCTACCCGCCTTCCATTTCTTGTCATGTTGAGGTTTGGGATTTAGGGCCTAGCAGTTGAAGCAGCCTTGTTTTCATGGTCTTGCTAAGTGTTTATTGAAACAATGCTTTCAACTGTGATTAAGTTCTGTTTCTTGTTTCTTTTTTTGGTTGCCTGTGCTTTTGGTGTCATATCTAAAAATGATCATCTAATGGAAGGTTTTGCAGATTTACCTGTATGTTTTGTTCTTAGACTCTTGTAAGTTTGACTTGCTTTCATATCTGATGCNTTTTGCATTTCTTTTGTTTATAGTATGAAGTAGAGATCAAACTTCATCCTTCTGTGTGTGGCTGCACCTTTTGTTGAAAGTTCTGCTCTTTTCTGCATTGAATTATCTAGGCACCTTGTTCAAAACCTATTGATTGTAAATGTGTGGATGTGATGTGGCCCTGCTTTATATCTATCTTTAGTTGCCTGCCCTTAATCCTTTATATTGGCCCTTCTGTCGACAATGTTGCTCTTGTTCAAATGCCTTTTATACCTCAAGAGACAAAAATGCCCTGGTAGGCAGAGCCAGTAAGATACCTTTCTTGAGCCAAGATGATTTTGCTCTTGAATTGGGAAAAATACCAGCCGGTATTGATATATTTAAGAGTTTTCTGTATGATCATGTTTATGTAACCAGTAAGAATATATTTTTCTATCCAGTTTTCTGTCTTGTGATGGCAGTGGTCTGGATGTTCAAGAGTTAAGTGTACCAAATCATTTATCAGAGCCTNGTGAAGATTTAATGTCGTTTTCTGTTGCTGGGCAACATTTTAGTGGCTCTCCATATAGTGTGTCACTGTAGGTAAATCTCCCAGTAAACCTGTAAGTGGCTTTGAACAGTTTGAAATCTCATTTTTTTCCAGTACCTTGCTTCAGTCTCTGTGGCTGTCTGACTCGGGCCTTGAAGCCAGATCCTTTGAATCCCATCACATCCCTCTGCAACCTTTATAGGCAGAGCCGAGAAGTGTCAAATCCATAACCTCATTCAAGCTAACTCATTATGACAGCTGACTTCACAATCCTCCTGCTGTAGCAGGTAGTCCTGAGATCGTTTTTCTAGAATATGTCATTTTATTATTCTAATTGGATAAAGCGGTAACCATATGACTTGTTGTCTATGCCCTATAAATTAGCAATTAAGGATAATTACTGTATTCATGAAAGTTTGTAACATGAATCAGTCAGTGGAGCTTTGGCAGNTCAATTACCCATGACAGTTTCTTCACAATCTTTATTCTTCTGAAATTACAAACATGATAAATGCTGTTTTCCTCCTATCTGTTGTTTCCTGTTTGTCTCCCCACTTGAGCAGCAGCTCCCCAGGAGCAGAAACTTCTGTCTTCTAGTCCCCTGAAATATGCAACTTGCCTAAATATGCAACAGTGGCCCACATGTCGTTGGTATTTAATATGTATTGATGAAAAGTCTATCAATCAATCAATGAATTAACTTTGAAAAACCTGATGTCTGTTTATTATGAAAACTGGCTTGATGCCATATGAAATATTAGTCTGATTTATAGGACTGTTTTATAAAGATATTTTAAGCATTTTTCCTTGGCTTTTATTGTGTAGAAGACCTTCAATAATTGAAACCCTTTAGAATATTTTTTTTTTTTTT
>LZPO01066391.1:190579-220626 GCA_001675575.1 Neotoma lepida | reverse complement strand
ACCACAGACGTGCAGCTTCTCTCATGTGCTTACTTTCAGTGTGATGGCCTACAAGTACTCTTTTCTTTTGTCATGGAAACTGCAGCTGTTTCAGTCTCCCAGAACTCTCCGTTCCAACACTAACATTTATTTATTTATCTATCTATCTATCTATCTATCTATCTATCTATCTATCTATCATCCATCTATCTATCATCTATCTATCTATCTATCTATCCATCCATCCATCCATCCATCCATCCATCCATCCATCCATCTATCTATCTATCTATCTATTTATGTGCAAGGTTCCACACAGCCAAAGCTGGGCCTTAAAATCCTTATAAAACTCATTATAGGTCCGGTGGTGGTGGCGCACGCCTTTAATCCCAGCACTCGGGAGGCAGAGGCAGGAGGATCTCTGTGAGTTCGAGGCCAGCCTGGGCTACTAAAGGAGTTCCAGGAAAGGTGCCAAAGCTACACAGAGAAACCCTGTCTCGAAAGAAAAACAAACAAACAAACAAAAAAACCACCTCATTATATAGCCAAGGATGGCCTTGGTATTATAGGCAAGGACCAACATGTGGTGTTGGGGATCGAACCCATAGCTTTGTGCATACTAGACAAGCACTCTACCACCTGAGCTATAGCACTGAGCCCTGTTTTTCGAGACAGAATCTTACTCTATAGCTGAGGCTTGTCTTAAACTCACAATCTTCCTGCCTTAGAGATTACAGGTTAGTAAATTTTCCCTATTTTTTCCACATAGCTGCATTTTTAGGGCTCTGCATTGAGACTAGAGGTCTCTGGGTGGTGCATTCTTTAGCTGTATCTGGTTCAGAATGTATTTTGCTTCTGTTCTTGAAAGACACTTTATCAAGATTTCTCTGTGTAGCCCTGGCTGTCCTGGGACTCACTTTGTAGCCCAGGCTGGCCTCAAATTTACAGAGATCCACCTGCCTCTGCCTCCCTGATATTAAAGGTGTGACACCATGTCCTGGCTTGAAAGACACTTTATCTTAGGAAACGGCCCATCCACAATGACAACACCAAGTTCATCGTTGAGAATTCTGGAGTTCTTCATACCTTTGAACCCACCATGAAAATGGGATGCAGGTGAAATGCCACGATGATGATCACGTACATACATGTTTATTATGTCACATAAATATGTCAGGATTAATATCTGGACAAGCTAACCAGAAGTTTCAGGTAAAAGCCCATTGATGATGTCCACAGAGATGACAGAGGCACCTAAGAGTCAATCAGCACAGAGGACACACAGAGTATCTGACATATTGCCTTGGTACTGTTATCATTCCTAGGTAAAGGATTCCCGAAGAAGAAACACTTGGGCAAACTGTCAGTGTTTAGAGCAGACATTGCCTTCATTTCAATGAAGCTCCAGGCACAAGAAGAATAGCAGAAACGGGGAAAACATTCAGCAATAACTACTACGATGGCACCCTCCTCAAATCCATACGAGGGTTAGAAAACAGGATGTTCTCTCAAGAAAAAAACAAGATAGAAGGAAATAAAAAGGACTTTTTTAAAAAGTAAAATTAGGGGTTGGGATGTAGCTCAGTAGTAGAATGCTTGCCTAGCATACACTAGGCCCTGCATTTGATCCCAGCACTAATAAATAAAAACATCTAAGAAGGAAAATATCTAATTAAAAAAATGCACATATGAGGGCTAGGTGTGGTGGCGCACACCTCTAATTCTGTAATCCAGAGTCAGAGCCAGGAGCCACAAATTCAAGGTCAGTCTGTTCTATACAGCAAGTTCCAGGCCAGCATGGACTAGAGTGAGACCCTGTCTCAAAAGTACACACACACACAACCAACCCAACACACAAAAGAGAAATACCAGATTCTCTTTATTGAGAAGGCTCCTAAAGTATGTATGCATACATCACAATAAACAAGAGGCTCAGGCCAAGCGTTCACCTTTNTTGTTTCTTTTAGCATATACTAATTGTTCAAAGCGATGGGTTTCGTTGTGGCAAGAATTTTGTGTGTATGCCAATGTGCTCGACCATGTGAAGTCCAGAGGTTGATGTCAGGTTGGGTATCTTCCTCTACTGCTCTCCATCTTGATTTTTGAAACAGGACTTCTCATCCAATCTGTAATTCCCCATATTGGCTAGACTGGCTGGCAAGTGAGCCCTTGGGATCCACTTATTTCCAAGCCCCCTCCCCAGGTGCCGAGGAACAGACACGTATGGCTGTGTGCTCACCTCCTGAGTGCAAGGATTTTACGTTGTGCTGGGGATCTGAACTCAGGTCTTTATGTTTGTATGGCAAGCCCTTTACCCACTGAGCCAACTCCTCTGCCCCCTCATTGTGACATTTCAACTACACATGTGTATATGTGCATATGTACATGCAAGTTGGAGGTCAGAGGACAACCTGGGTGCCATCCCCAGGAACACTATCCACCTTCCCCAACAGTCTCTCGTTAGCCTGGACCTCACCAATTAGGTGGGCTCCAAGAATCCTCCAATCTCTGTTTTCCGAGTGCTAGAATTACAAGATCATGTCACTACACCTTGCATTTGTTCCGAGAATCAAACTCGGGTCCGCACGCTTGTAAGACAGGCACTCTACCAAACTGAGCGGTCTCCCCAGTTGTACTGTATTTCATACATGAATATAATGTACTTTGATAATATTCACATTTTATTACCCTTTTGTGTCCCCCTCATCACATTCTATATCTCAAATATTGTCCCTTATGCTTTCGTGTGTGTGTGTGTGTGTGTGTGTGTGTGTGTGTATTTTGGGCTCATGTAGCAACTTTACATGATGTAGAGTCACCTGGGAAGAGGGAATCTTAGTTGAACAACTTTGATCAGATTGGCCTGTAGCCATGTCTTTGATAGATTGTCTTCATTGACAATTGATGAGGGAGGCCCCAGCCCACTACGGGTGGCACCATTCCCCTTGGCAGATAGGTCTCAGCTACATAAGAAACCTGGTTGAGCATGAGTCTGAGTGAGCCGGTAAACAGCATTCCTCCATGGTCTCTGTTTCAGTTCCTGTCCTGACTTCCCTCAGTGACTGGACTGTGACCTGGAACTGTAAATAAACCCTTTCCTCCCCAAGTTGCTTTTGGTCACAGCAAGAGAAGGAAAGGAAACTAGGCCACCCCTTCCTCTTAGTTAACTGATAAACTGCTCCGTCTAGGTTGCTGACTGGGAGATCAACCATTCCTGAAAAAAGGTGTGATGTAATGAGCTGTGATGTTTTTAAAACTGTCTGCCTACACAGACTTGAGGGATATAGTTACCTTTTCTCTTTGTGTACTTGATCATGTGGACAAAGGTTTAGATCCTGATGACTTAAAGATTCCTACAGATAGTTTTGGGCTTAGGGGACCGACCCTCTTCTAATTCTGCATGGCCCTTCTCTAAAACCAGGTCTTCCAGTGCTGCTCAGGCTTTGGGAAAATTAAGTAAAAACTGGATGTGGAGAGAATGTAAAGTTGAACAAGTTGCTCACTGAGATGGGCTGTAGCTTCCTGTAACCATGCAGTGTCTACCGAAACAAGAGTGTCATTATGAAAAGTTTGCATTCTTAGCTACTAGAGACTTCTGGGAATGGAAACTGAAGCAGTCGATGGCAATGACCACAACCCAGAAACTAAAACCACATTCTAATTTTGCACAAAATCGCCAGCTCTGGCTGTTTTCATTGTGTCTGACTACAAGGATTATATTTAGTTGTGTGTAACGTAACATCTTCAGAACAGACTGGGACCCATGTAAGCCTTCTGTCATAGTAAAGATACAGCGTCTAGGATCAACAAACCAATACCACTGTAGGAATGCAAAACGGAGACACTATTAAAGTGGCTCTGAAGAACAGGGCAAAGGAAGATGAAGAGAACAAAGGGACTTTTTCCCTCCCTTTTGTGATGTCTAACTATGTAGCTGACTGACCTGCTATGTAGCTGACTGACCTGGTACTATCTAGCCCAGGTTGGCCTTTAAATTGTAGTAATTCTCTTGCTTCAACTTCTAGAGTGTTGAGATTACAGACAGAGAACTTGATTTTTTTCCCTTGAGAAGAAAATTTGGACTTACCATTTATGTGAATGCTATGCCAAATCTAGGAATTAACAGTATGTTAAAGAACATGGCCAGGTGGTGGTGGTGCACACCTTTAATCCCAGCACTTGGGAGGCAGAGGCAGGTGGATCTCTGTGAGTTCGAGGCCAGCCTGGTCTACAGAGCGACGTCTAGGACAGGCTACAAACCTACACAGAAAAACTCTGTCTCAAAAAACAAAAAACAAAACAAAGAACATGGTATAAGCATATTATAAGGGCAAAACTAACCTCTAGTCTTACTGAACTAACACGCTATTGGAACTGGTTGCTAAGAACTAAAACCTGTTCAGCATTTTCATGAAAAACTACTCTTCCTGAGAAATAAAACTTTCCCCTTTTCCTTATTGTTTCAAGACACGGTCTCATGCCGTCGTCCTAGCGGGGCTGGAACTTGCTATATAGATTAGGCTGGCCTTGAACTTTTGGTAACCCTCCTGCCTCTGCTTCCCAAGTGTTGGAGTTACAGGCGTGCACCACTACACCTGTTAGCTTCAAGTTCACCAACAGTCGCTTGTATCAATAATGAGNCTCAACACTTCTGTAACGACTGTGACTTACCACTTGGCTTTGTATAGGGCATGGATAAAAGCAGTTACTAAAGATGAATCAATGGGGGATGGCAAGATGGCTAAAATGGGTAAAGTGCTTGCTGCCAAGCCTGATGACCCGAGTTCTATCCTCAGAACCCACACAGTGAATGGGGAGGACTAAGTACTTCAAGTTATCCTCAGACCTCCACTCAGGTCTGGTAGCACCCGTGCACTTACATACGTGCATACGCGCACACGCACGCGCACACGCACGCACACATACACGCACACACACACACACACAATGCACAGATGAATAAATGACTATGTGGACAACAGCAGAACGCTTGAGAAAACAGGCTTTAGAAATGTTTTCTGTAACAGCTTCAGTCGATCGATGACACCATTTATTTCAGCCTGTGTTCTATGGTAAGTTTGCACTTGGAAACCTCCAGCAAAACTTCAGAAAGAATCCCTTGACAGCCGGGCAGTGGTGGCGCACGCCTTTAATCCCAGCACTCGGGAGGCAGAGGCAGGCGGATCTCTGTGAGTTCGAGGCCAGCCTGGGCTACCGAGTGAGTTCCAGGAAAGGCGCCGCCAAAGCTACTCAGAGAAACCCTGTCTCGAAAAATAAAATAAAAAAAAAAAGAATCCCTTGGCCTTCAAGAGGACAACCTGAGATTGATGGTGGTTTAGCACACACCGTAGAAGAAGATATTTTTAATGCAATTTATTTGAAATGCTTCCAGAAAAGTTTAAGGCCATTATACAAAAAANTATTCGTTTCGCCAAAACATTCATCCACTCTCTTCCCATAGGCTGACCCTGACAGAGACCTTTTCTCAACTCATTGGCCAGAGTGGCCAGCGACTCTATCGAGAACAGCTCAGGTTTTTCCCCACCCTCCAGGGTCCCTGTCTCAGCTTTCTCTGCGTCTGTCTGCAGCAGGTTCATTCGCTAAAGCAGCAACTTGAGAAACAGAGTGGTTTTAAATAAACTTGCAATAAAAAAAAATTCACCATGGTTAAAAATCTATAAATACAGAAATATGCTTTACAGGGTAGAACTGATCATAACATTTGTTTTGAAAAATAATAATGTAATATACCTTGTTTTTCTTTTGGTAACTCTTGTCACACAGCTTTTTTCAGTGCACATGGCACATGTATATGATAAAGGGATAATGTTGTATTTTGCTACTTTCTTTTCTGTAAACTTGGTAGATGCAGAAATTAACAAAAAGAAACTTTTTGGCAATAATTTAGAATCACTGCTACTAGTGCTGGTTTGGGTATAATTTTGTACAAGTCCCCTAAGTATTTACACTTGGAGGGAGCTGTTCCATGTATTTTGTGAACTTTTATCCCCCCAGGTCTCTTTACCCNTCCTTGCTCTGTAAATCAAGGCTGGAACACAGAACTTTCCAGTTTGGCTAGCTAACTGATCCTAGTTAATCAGAGCTAATGAAATTGGCCTCAGGAGGAATTAATCACCATTCTGATTATAGCTCAAGAACCAGAGACGCAAACTCAGGGCCCAAACGCAGAGCAGGAAATCCCAAGCCCCTCTAGACTAACGACAACTCCAGTGGCTCCCACAGGTGGCTTCGGTGATGGTGACACATTTCTCACTCCCAAGTCCCTCTCTCATGTTTGTAAACAGTCACCNAGGCAGTCACCGTCTCTGTGTCACACTGTTACCACTCTAGAATGGCTGAGGCAGATGGAACATAATGCAGACAGGGTCTCCGAATCAAGGCAGATCTTCCCTGGCCCTGGGAATCTCTCCTGGTATTGTAGGCTAGAAATGGCTCTTTTTGGCAAGCCACCAGCCAAGACAAACAGCTCCCACCNCCACCCCCATTTCAGTTGAATATTCAGAACTGGCAGGTACTTTTAGCTTTCTGGTTTTGTTTTTACTATGGAACTCAGTTTGACCTAGAACTTGGTGTATAGCCAAGGCTGTTCTTGAACTCCAGATCATCCTGCCTCTGCTCTCAAGTGCTGGGATTGTAGGCCTGAGCCACCAGGCCTGTCCAGCAGCTGATTCTGTCCTGGCCCCTTCTGTTTCCCGTCTTCATAGATTATTACATTCAACTTGCACTGGATGAAACCACAAGGTTCAAACAAAGCTTCCTCCTTTGCAAAACCAAACCTCAGAAACCCCCAGAGATGTTTTCATGTTTTCTGGCTGAATAACACGGAACCCAAGGGGTGGACTTTCCTGGCTTCAATACTCGGCAAAGCTCTCTCTATTCCAGATCTTTAGCTACTGTGTTGAAGAGCTACAGGAACACTAGAGAAGCATGGGACAGAGGACTTGTCACTGCAGTCCACGCAGAACAGTAGTTTGGAGATCCTTTCTGTTTTGAAAAACCCAGTAGGACAACTCAAAGTAACTTGTTTAGTCCCTCTCCACTCATCCAGACACTTCTGAGATAGTGCAACAGGGGAAGGGCGGCTGCAGATTCCAGCTGACACAGAGTGGGTGGCAGTTACAGTACTAAGGACAAGGTACAGAAACAAGGGACACATGTGCATGGGCACAGAAGTATTACAATGTGCCTCTCCAGACTGTTCATGTGTGGAATGCAAATACTGTACAGGTAAGACATGGGCACAGCTCTGTGTCAGACACTTTCCTCTGGTCTGTTTACACAGGAGACATCTGTCTGTTCCATCCGCTCACATTCAAGGCTGACCTCACTGGTGTCCATACTGCAGTCCGACTCACTGTCCGATTGGTCCATCTGCTCAAGTTTTGTTTCTCCTTGGGGCTCCGTGTTCTCAGTGCCAGGACCCACGAACAGTCCCTCAGAGTCAAGCAGCCCAGCCTGGCCAGCAGCAGACAGAACTGTTTCTTTGGCTTGCCGGATACAGTTGAGCCACTGCTGTTTGTTGAAGCTGTCATTGGCTTGTAGTGAGTGGGTCTGACTTTGGGATCCATTTTTGAAACTGACACGGAAGAAGTTTTTAACTAGAAATGGAGAGCACATGAAAAGAGAGTCAATGGGTAGGTATTTGCCAAGGCTAACAATACCACACATAGTGGCACTAAGCCCCGGGGACCATGCTGATTACAAAACGTCTCCTACTGATGCAAGACTCGGTTGGTTCTACCCTGATGCCACTACCAATTGACTAGTGTGACACAGGCCTAGCTCAGTTTTCCTGAAGGGATTGGCTATTACACCTGCCTATTAGAAGCCCTTGGAGAGGACATGGNAGGGGCTGGAGGGAGGAAACGGAAAGGGAGAAGTGATGCAATGATATTTTAATTTAAAAAAAGACCCTACCTTAGAAAGACAAAAAGAGAAATAAGCCTGTCAATTTCTGTCTAATCCATTATTATTATTATTATTATTATTAATTTTATTATTATTTGGAGACAGGGTCTCACTATGTATTTTTAGCTTTCTAATCAGCATTAGGAATATTTGACCATAGTATATTGTACACTCCATAGGAACAAAGACTGTAATGTCTTGGTTTATCATTAGTACCTAAAACAGTGCTCACTACACAACAATGCCTGACAGAGACTGCTATCATGGCTTCTCATGATCATTTCCTTTATTTAGTTAAGTCTTGTGTTAGAGGTGCCCACTGAGTAGTGCTGCAGGTGAACATGCACCCCAACTCATCATTCATTTTGCTTTTGTTTGCTTCCGAGGTAGGCTTTCACTGTGTAGCCCAAGTTGGCCTCCAACTCACAATCCCATGCTGGGCCACGGCAGCTGGGCTCTAGGTGATTCTTCTTAAGCCTCTTCAGGAACGACACCAGAGCAACCACACAGCTTTACATTATGCAACTAGTACCCACACAGAGACTGCATGGTATTACGCACACTTTCATGTCACAGTAGGAGACAGAGCCAGGGAGAAAAAGGTGTGCCCGCTGCAGCTGCCCATGGAGAGGCTCATGTACTGTATGCTACTTAATGCTCAAAGCAATCACAAAAGGAAAGCAGACAGATGGGAAAGTGAGGCTCACAGAGGTTGAACTTGACTGCACATCAGGAAGGGAAGAGTCAGCACTGGGACACAGTTTAGCTTCAAGACTGGGACTGTTCTCTTCTCCCCAGCCAGCTACTCCTTCCGTATTCCTATGATCAAACGGTTCAGTATGTCACTGCAGTCTGCTACCCACACATACTTCTCTCATTGTTGCTGAAGGCCCCACGCAGGGAGCCGCCCAGCCGCACTTCTCCGTCCTGCAGGTCTTCCAGCATGAGGTCCTTCACAGGGATGGGCTGCCGGTACAACTGGTAGCAGAGTTGCTCATTGTGAGTGACAGCTCGAGTGATCACAAGCACTTCTTGGAACAGGAAAACGTGGAGTTTCTAGAAGAAAAGAGCCCGCAGGATTGTCCTGAGCAACAATCTAGTAAGTGGTGGATTTGTAGGCCTCTGTAGCAAGAGGTCTCTAGGAACCGGGTTCATAACGGATTATGAGTGCATGCTCAAATCTGTTTCTAGGAAAATTGAAGTGGGCAGATTTCATTTCCAGATACATACATCCTCTACCTTAATACAGGTTCCTCGTTTGGGACCCACTGGAGCAAGCCTTTCTACAGATAACTGTAACCAGAACCTTACTTATATTACAGTTGACAACCTGTTCCAGCTCGACTAAGAGAGAAATCGGGATAAAATGAACAGGAGAGTGAAAAGGAATTAATGCTCTCTTGGCTTCAGTACAATTCTAAGAGATCAAGTTAATAATAGCCTACAAAGGATGAGACTGTAGATCAAAGCCTAATAATAACTCTGGTTTCCCAAACCCATAAAAACATGGGTTTCTTCAACCCCTGGGCTGATGATGATCAACTTTAACCAGCAGCTCTGGCTGGGACCCTGCTCATCCGAGAGGGACCTGGGCACACTCTGCATGTTCTTCTCAGTACCCTCATCAGCACCTGGCTTGTGCTTATAGGGTGCATGGCCAATACGTGTTATGGGCAAAAAGCAAGTCTCAAGAGACAAAGGCCTGTCTCAAACCACATCATGAAAGCGAGCTGCCTATGTGGAGCTGGGGCAGAAAATCTTGGGAAATGAAGGCAGGCCTTAATCACACATTGAGAGCAAGCTTCCTGCGTGGCGCTGGCGCATGTCTGTGGCGGTCAACTGTGAGTACCAGACCCTTCTTTCTCATAGTTTGGGAATGTGCAGGAGTTAGGGTGGAATGAAGCAGCTCTGACCCTAGGCTCTGGCTTTCTGGTGGAAACGTGGGGATGCCAATCCAGGACTCTTAAAAGAAGCCACCGGCAGGGGAGGGAGGGGCAGAAACTCAAGGTTAGGATCTTGATTTAAGCAGGGGAAGCACATTCTGTGTTATCAGTGATTCACTATCTGAGAGAAAAGGGATTCTTAGGTCTCCACCGCACACATTCCACTCACTGCAGCGGCAAAGAACTCTTCCAGACCCTGGGTGGTGGGGATGTCTGTCTTGAAAGATTGGCTGGGCACACAGCTGTAATTCTACCAGCTGGGAAATGGAGGTAAGATATTGCAAATTCAAGGCTAGCCTGGGCTATATATTGACTTTGAGTTTAACCTGGGCCACCTGGGGAAGACTGTTTCAAAATAGACAAAACAAACAATAAAATTTAAAAAAAAAGTGCTCAAAGATCATAAAACAGCAAAGCACAAAATAAACAAGTTAAAGGCCCCTCCAGGTCCCCTCCCTCGATTTCCCCCCCAGGAGGTAATGATGGTAGAAATGTGTTAAAAATATTAGCCGGGCGGTGGTGGCGCACGCCTTTAATCCCAGCACTCGGGAGGCAGAGGCAGGCGGATCTCTGTGAGTTCGAGGCCAGCCTGGGCTACCGAGTGAGTTCCAGGAAAGGTGCAAAGCTACACAGAGAAACCCAGTCTCGAGAAACCAAAAAAAAAAAATTCCTTTAGGGGTAGGGGAGAGAGGGGGTGGGCTGTTGTATTTAGGAACTTTTGTTTCAGTCGCTCTTCTAGTGGAAGCAGGCAGTTTGAACTGGGATTGTCTGGGCAATGTTTTGAAAATACCCATCAGTTCCAAGTCTTCACCGACAATCTCCCTTTTGCTCCCACACTTGCACCATCTTTTTTCCTGACACAGGACTTTGCTCATNATAATGTTCACACCTCTGGTGAGAGCCAAGCCCAACAAACCTCCCACTCCGACTGCGTGTTTATTCTCAGAGCTCCCCTGCCTGTAGAGTTATCTTTCTGCCACAGGTCCATCCAATCAGAGAGGCCTCGGGCCTTGACTGCTGTCTGAGAAGAGCACAGGGCCACCTCTTGGGGAGCAATGCCTCTTCCTGTTTCTCAAGACTTCCTAGAAAGAACTTTCAAGGAACTGAGTGTTCCATCATACATGACGGAGTCCTCCACTGCTTCCTGGAAATCACTTCCTGGCAGTCAGTAACTCTCTCTCACACACACNCAGGTCCATTTACAGTAGCTTTAGTGGGTCTCNGTGGTGCCATTACAAATGGTATGGCTGAATCCATAGGAGTCCTGGTAACAAGCTATGCAATATACTCTCTAACAGCAAGGAGTAATTCCAGACGCGCTGAGAGGGTCTCTTAAATTATTAAGTTTAATCAACTTCTTCTAAGTTAAATACTTTTCTTGTGCAGATCAGGCTGGTCTCATACTCTCTCTGCAGCTCTGACGAACCTTGAACTTAAACAGCTTTCTGCTTCAGCTTCCCAAGTAGCCGGGATTACGGCTCTGTGCCGTTAAATCTGGCTTCACTNTTTTCTGAAGTCCAAGTGGGACAAGTGATAGTATANGCCTATCATCCCAGCTGCTGGGGAGGCTGAGGCAGTATGGCTTGACTCATCCTAGTCTGACACTAGTCGGGGCAACTAATTGAGGCTCTGTCTTAAAATCNCAAAAAAGTAAAGAGGAGATTCGTTATGTTTTCAGTGGTGGGGGCTTGCCTGGTGGCAGTAACTAGGTTAAATCCCTAGCATCACAAAAAAATTAGAAAAGAAAAGCCAGGGTGGGAATGGGGTTGGGGTTAGGGATAGGGGAAGTACCAGGGAAGACCCCGAGGACAGTAACTACTTACCACACCTCGGTTATTTTTCAGTTCGCCATGACAGCACAGGACCCTTGAGCTGTCAATCAGGGAATCTTTCTGGCCTTCTTCCAAGTAAAGCAGCCGCTCTTTGTAATAACGGCATTCCGACTCCCCAGTCTTGGTGTTGATTTCTGCCACAATGCCCTGAATGATGTTTATCTATGGAAACAAAGATCTGTAAAAATGTGGGAAGTAAGCCACCCACCCACAACCGCAGGCTTAGAGCCAGCCTTGAGGTACCAGATACTACTGCAGCTGGTGTTGAGAGCTGAGATCTATGTG
Source organism: Neotoma lepida (assembly GCA_001675575.1). Lineage (NCBI taxonomy): Eukaryota > Metazoa > Chordata > Mammalia > Rodentia > Cricetidae > Neotoma > Neotoma lepida. The sequence goes on along the minus strand of LZPO01066391.1, from coordinate 208,658 downwards.
GCCACTGTGGGAAAGGGGGAAAAAGAAAGCTCTTTTTTTTTTTTTTTTTTTTTGGCAGAGTCTCACACTGTGAAGCCCTGGCTGGTCTAGAACTCACTATTTCAGGCTGGCCTCAAACTCACAGAGATCTATCTGCTTACTGTGCACCATAGTATCTAGCTAAGTTTAATATTACTCTTACCAGACTTTTTAAAATATAATTTATGTATATGTACATATATATATATATTTGTATCATATACTATGCTGGCTAGTGTTATGTCAACTTGACACAATCTAGATTCATATGGGAAGAGGGAACCTCAATGGAGAAATGCCCTTGTCAGATTGGCCTGTGGGTAAGCCTATGGGACATTGTCTTGATTAATGATTGATGTGAGAGGGCCCAGCCCATTGTAGGTGGCACCACCCCTGGGCAGGTGGTCTGAGGTTGCCTAAGAAAGCAAGCTGAGCAAGCCATGGGGAGCAAGCCAGTAAATACCACCCCTCCATGGCTTCTACTCCAGTCCTTGCCTCCAGGTTCTTGCCCTGGCTGCCCTCAGTTATGGACTTAGAAGCTGTAAAGTGAAACAAACTTTTTTCTCTCCAAGTTGGTTTTGGTCATGGTGTTTTATCACAGAAACCCTAAGACATAAACAAACCTAAAAGTGATGCATAACGTTATCTGAGCGGAAGAGATACAAAGTAGTCTTGGATGCTTAAGAATTTACTTTTACTGTATACCTATCATCCTAACACTTGGGACACTGAGGCAGGAGGACCATGAGGAGGATGTTTGAGACCAGCCTGGATTGCAAGGCAAGTTACTAGGCCAGTCCATAACGAGACCCTGTTTCAAGAAACTAATACCAAGCAAACACTCCCCACCAAATGCAAACCAAACCGAACCAAACCAAACGGAAGGGAACTGAATGGATCCAAATCAAACGGGAGACACTTGAAGAGCTGCCTAATGTTTTAACGCCTTAACCTTTCCATGTTTTCGGNAGACAGTGGAATCCATACATCCCTTTGAAACAGACCTCAGCAGTAACAGCCATGGCTTCTTACTAGTGAACTATTTACTAGTTGCAGGGACAGGGGAGTTAGTTGAGCCAATTTTCAGAGTTTCCTGCAAGTACCCAGGAAACCCAAAAAGGTCCTCACCACAGACACAACGGGCTCACTTCCTAATTTAACTCAGGAACTGAACAGCCCAGCGTGTCATTCGAAGAGTTACAAACTCAAAGGCTGCAGCGGCTCCTCGAGCAGTTCTGACTACTTTCACACACAGCTTCTTTCTCTCGTTTGTGAAAAAAATAATCCCAGGCAAAACAATGCAAACAACCAGCATCCCTCTGCACTCTGGGTCTGCTTTAACCCACAAAACAGAGGGTTTTGTATTTGTATCTACCCAGCACCATGAGGCTCTGGTTTTTTACACACCAGGTCTTGAGGGAGATTTATTCTGCACGATTTCAGAGAGTTCTAGTTACATAAAGTAGACTGCCAGTAAGGAACGGACACAGCAGTTGTGTGTTTAAATTAAATGTGTTGTTCCATATCTTGCCAGGGTTCAAACTGAAGGCAAGAACTTTCTGGAAAAGGGAGACACTGAGAAATACAACCGTAAGGAGCCAACAGAGTCTGGAATTCACCCTGTCCATCTAGTCACTTGTGCGACAATGCTATCCACTCATCGGCTCCTGACATGAACCAAGGATAGCAGAGCTCACTGCAGCTGCATCAAAAGCAAGCCTGTTTTNGGGGGGTGAGGGATGGCTGGCAGGATCATTCTCTGGCTACCATAATCTTTAGTTTTTTTCTTTTTAGTTTTTCAAGACAGGGTTTCTCTGTGTTAATGGTCCTAGCTGTCCTGGAACTCTCTTTGTAGACCAGGCTGGCCTCAAACTCCACAGAGATCTGCCAGCCTCTGCCTCCTGATTGCTGGGATTAAAGGGGTATGCTACCACTGCCCAGCACAATCCTTAGATTTTAAATCATTATATATCTGGATAGTCAAAATCTGTTTTAAGAAATTCTCTTTGGCTGTGTATATCTCTAATCCCTCCCAGTACTTGGGAAGCAAAGGCAGGAGGGTCAGAAGTTCAAAGCCAGACTCTGCCACATGAGGCCTTGTCTCAATTAATCAATAAAATAAAATAAGGAAGGCAGGTGGTGGTGGTGCAGGCCTTTAATCCCAGCACTCGGGAGGCAGAGGCAAGTGGATCTCTGTGAGTTCGAGGCCAGCCTGGTCTACAAAGTGAGTTCCAGGACAGCCAGGGCTGTAACACAGAGAAACCCTGTCTTGAAAAACCAAAAATAAAATAATAAATAAATAAAAATAAGGAAGTTCTTCTTGGAGGGACATTCCACCACATTCACAAAACACCATTAAGAAATCCTAGCAATGATGAAGTAGTTTTACCTGTACTGAAAGCCAGCCATACCTTTAGATCTAGTCACAGGATGAACGGAATCAACCCCCTTGGTGTAGAAGAGATTTNCTCAATAGTCTGTTTTTTCCCCTTTGCATGGATGGGGAATTTATTCAGGAATGTGTGGTCACGCCAAGTGTGGTACTATGGATTTTTGTGTTTATCAAACACATCCACGACGTGCCCAACAGTACAGGGATAAAGAAATTCCTTCTGGGGTCTACTAGATGAGTTGTGAAAAGGAGAGGGGAAAATACATACTCAACTGAGTAAATGGACATGTAGAAGCTTTGCAGACATTTCCAAATGCGAGTTTACCATGCTTCATGCCCAGACCTGCCCNGATAATCGGGTGCAGGCTCAACTTTTGAAGGCTTTCCACTTTATGCACAAGGAAATGGGTAACTAGCCTATCCCCTCATGTTGCNGACAATCATTCTTAGCTGTTTGTTTTTAAATTCAAACCAGCTCGCTTGAAAAAGAGGACAGTATGCTTTAAATGCTGAATTTTAAGGAGAAGACATCTTTACAGTGAAACTGAANACAGGCTCATGTGATTCACACAAGTAGTTACGGAGAGTGGCTGGGGCTCCCTGTTTGTAGTCCTGCAGACTACCCACGCCCTGGGATGAGATATGGAGAGGAGGCAACTAGCCTGTGCTCTTCCCAGCCATAAAAAAAAGACACGACCGAGGGAGAGGGGCCTCATCCCCAGTGCCTGTGATCCCTCTCTGTGCTGGGAACAGGGGCCTGCCAGACACTGCATGCCTCATGAATCAGGAGTCTGTCTTCACCCTTCCCCATCCCTATGTGGAGGCTCCTGGGCCAGCTTTGTAACAGTGAGGTCTCGCCACAAAGCTTGTCCATAACAAGACAGCTCTCTGCAATTCCCAAGAGGGGATCAAAGACAGGACCAACTCTCCACGTCACTGAACAGGCCTGGAAAGCAGCAGATACAGNATTTGGAGCTACCTCACAGGTTATAATGAGTGTTAATGAGATATAACAGTCTAGAAGGCAATTATATAAAGTTGATGTATTGAGTATTTGGTAAATATCAGTAATTATACTATTGTTACTACTGATACTAATTAAACTCTTCTCTGAGAGATGGTTGGCTTACTCAGCAGGTTCAGGCTTCTGATTCCCAAATTACCTACATAAATGTTCTTATTANAGTGCCAGATCAGAAGTGAGCCTTCGGAGTTGATCTTTCAAGTCTTCATCACCCTACCACCATCTTTTCTTTCCTTTTAAAAACAATTGTGTGTGTATGTGTGTGTGTGTGTGTGTGTGTGTGTAGGCACGTGTGTGCCATGGTACCCGAGTGGAGGTTGGACAACGTTCAGGAGTTGGGTCTCTTCTTCTAAAGTATGTTCTGGGGATTGATTTTAGGTCACCAGGCTCATATGGCCATCTTACTAGCCCTCTTTTTGATGCTGTTTTTGTTTTGTTTTGAGACAGGGTTCAGGTCTGCTTCCAGCTGGGGTTCAAATCAACTCAAGANTTTTCCATGTCACATCATTAACTAGAGTTTTCTAGATAGTGAGGATTCAGGGTTCNAACCTAGCTTTATCACTTANACACTGTATAATTCTGAACCCATNACTCTGCTGAACAGAAAGCCAAGATGGTCTAGATGAAATGAATGGGGAGCTAGGGGGAAGGAAGTCCAGGTTCAAACTTGTGAAAAACCAGGTCAGGGAGTGGTGGTGNTAAGTCCTGTACGGTGATGCATACCTATAATCCCACAAAGAGCTGGTTCTTAACTTGCTATGTAGCACAGATGCCCTCAAACTTGGGGTCCTCCTGCCCCTCTAGTGCCGAGAGTATGGGCACTCATCCTGCCCATGCTCTCAGTAAACATTTGCTGAATGAGGGTGCAGTGAACTAGGAGGTGGATCAGGCACNCTACTGCTCTGGGGTGCAGATGGGAGCTAGATCTTAAACGGACGTTCCTTCACAAATGAGCTTTCGGCTAGCCAGAAGCCAATTCCCATTTTCTTACTGAATAAAACTTTTCCATTTAAAAATCTCCACAAAGATCCTAGTTCTCACACTCNGCAATTCTACTACCAGACTGGTGTGGTATAAATGCCATGAAGAACAGTGTAAAACCTGAGCATGGTGTGGTAGCACATACCTATAATCCTAGCATTTGGGAGGCTAACACTGGCCACCAGTTTGAAGCCAGCCCAGGCCTGTGTTAAACAAACACACATGCACATATACGATCGATAACAGAAGTTTTAGAACCAAATAGATCTTAAGCTACTTTATGTAAACATGTTGTTTTATGAGTAAGAAACTCGAGGGCTGGAGAGGTGGCTCAGAGGTTAAGGGNACTGGCTGCTCTTCCAGAGGTCCTCAGTTCAATTCCCAGCAACCACATGGTGGCTCACAACCATCTGTAATGAAATCTGGTGCCTTCTTCTGGTGTGTAGGCATATATGCAGACAGAACAGTGTGTACATAATAAATAAATAAATCTTTAAAAAAAAGAGTAAGGAACTCGAAACAAGTAAGGAAAAGTAACTCAAAAAAAAAAAAAGTTCATGGTAGTTCCAGGCCTGGAACCCAAGATTGCTGGGGCCCATGCATACAGTACCTACTGACTCAATCCTAGCCATTATGGAGAGTGACACAGGAGGAGAAAAAGAAACAGGCAAACTTACAGCTTCTTCCAAGTGCTGTTGGTCTGGATTATCATTTGGCGTGTGCCTCAGGATTTCTCGAAGGAGCAGAGGGTATTTCACTAGACGGCTCCTGGGAATATCAAGGAAATTCCAGAGATCTAGTTTTCGGCTGAAGGGGGATTCTAGGCAGCGCTGAAGGAAATCCTGGACTCTGTGGTCTTGCTTTTTGTGGTCCAGGAGGGCTTTGGCAGCAACTTGATTGCTGCAGTAGCTGTCATAGGAGCTGAGACAAGGCAGCTGAGGAGGAGACATAANGGGAAGGTTGGGTGTCAGCGTCATTGCTAGGAAGGTCTAGGTTGGCATCACTTAGGAATGAACAAACACCAAATCAGTCTCCAGACCCAGCCAATGTTCCTTTATCTGCAAGGGTGAGAGAAACTAACCAGTGCAATCTTCAAAATGATAGACAAGACACATCATTTTCTTAGTTGTACATTCACTCTTTAAAGATCCCTATCAAAACTCATTAGCTTTGTCTAGCAACTTAAGCTAGAAAAAAACAATCAGTATTGCAAATGCATATAGAACATGTTTTTTTTTGTTTGTGGCGTATGTGTGTGTGTGAGTGCTTGGGACTGAACTTAAGGCCTCACACATGGCTTGATGTTCTACCACTGAGCTATACCCCAGTCTCAGAATTTTCCTAACCCTTTCTAAGCATTCAGTAAGACAGAAACTACCAATTTATTTCATTTTATATATATTTTTTGGTGTTCATATGTGTTTGGAGGACAAGAGACAACCTTGGCTATCATTCCTCAGGTTCCAAGAACATTGTTTTTCAATTTCATGTGTGATATATATGTCTGTGTAGATGATGTGTATATGTATGGGGGGAGGATACCAGAGGATAGCCCTAGGTATTGGTCCTCATCTTAGACAGGTCTCTTTGTTGATTGCTGCTGTTCTGAGGACTCCAGGCTTGCTGGTCTGTGACTTCTGGGGATTCTCCTATTCCTATTCTACCTCCCATCTCACTGTAGAAGCACTGGGATCACAGACACATGCGACTGTGCCTGGCTTTACATGGATTCTGGGAATTCAAACAAAGATCCTCACCCCGCAAGCACTACTGAACCATCTCCTCAGAGCCCTTTTCATTTTTTTTACTTTTTCTTTCTTTCTTTCTTTCTTTCTTTCTTTCTTTCTTTCTTTCTTTCTTTCTTTCTTTCTTTCTTTCTTTTCTTTTCTTTCTTTCTTTCTTTTTTTTNTTTGAGACAAGGTTTCTCTATGTAGCTTTGGTGCCTTTCCTGGAACTCACTCTGTAGACTAGGCTGGCCTCGAACTCACAGAGATCCTGCCTCTGCCTCCCGAGTGCTGGGATTAAAGGTATGTGCTACCACCGCCGCTGCCACCACCCGGCCTGCCTTCTTAATTTTTAAAAATTGATTTAATGTTAAGAATTTTTATTTTTGTGTATGTGTGCACATTTGCTTGTTTCTATGTGTATCACGTGTGTGCTGGTACCATTGGATGCCAGCAGAGGGTGTCAGATCCCTAGGAACTGGAGTAGTTACACGCAGTTCTGAGCCACCCTATGGGAGTTCTGGAAACTAAACTGTGGTCCTCTAGAAGAGTAGCAAGCATATTTAACCATGGAGCCCCATCTCCAGCCTACCTCCCTTTATTTTTTACAGCAGGATTTATTTTAGGATTATTTAAAGACTTATCTAGAAGACTCAGTGGCACACACAGAAAGCAAGGATCAAACTCACAACCTAGGCTTTTGTGTTGCCCGGTACAGGCATTTCAACATTTGTTTAAGATTACGTGATAACAACGTCACCCAATTATTAGAGGCCAATAGTATGATTAGGAAAAAAAATTAGTTGTAGGAATTAGTTATTAAAATCTTCTAAATGAGGTCTGGCAGGCCAGGAAAGGTTTTTGGCACTATCTTCCAAATCACATCACACTATCATGCTAGAATAGTTTCAGCTTAAAGACTGGAACGTGTTAACCCCATGGCCTTCATTCCCTGACATGCCCATCAGTCACATTGTGTAAATAACCACATCAGAGACTCAAGCAAGGAGCTTCTCATGCCGCTCTCCTTACAGCGCCTTAGGCTGACATGCCAGCGCAAAGCCATCCACAGCAGTAACATGCAGCCAGTGGCCCAGCTGCATGGCCCTTTTCTGGAAACCAATGAGGAGACTNTGTTCACCAAGACATCCCCTCTACGGCGTTCAATATGAGACAGTGACAATGGCGTCTTTTGTTTCTGCATGCTCAGGATTTTGCATTGTACCCACTAAACAACAAAGTCTGTATTCTGGATGAACCAATAAATTAAAGGTTAATGGACTGTAAGACTAGAGATTAGTTGACGGTTTGGGAGCAATGCTCACAAAGAAAAGTGGCCGAATCCAAAACAAATCAACACCCAAACCAAAACAAAGCTCTGGGTGAGATGGCTCACATCTATGATCCCTAGCACCAAAGAGTCTGAGGCACGAATTGATAAAGAGCAATCTGAGTGAGTTCAGGACCAGCCTGGACTACACAGTGTGTGATCCTGTCTCAAAAGTCAAACAAGAAAGTGGCCAGAAATGGCACTTACTGCTAAGCCTGAGGGCCTGAGCTTGATCTCCAGGACCTAGAAGGAACCAACTCTCATGAGTTAACCTCTGATTTCCACATACAAGAGAACAGGCTCCTACAAGTTGTCCTCTGGGCACACATAGGCCCCCCCACACATACACAGACACATAAACACATGGAAAAACAACAACGAAAACTCAAAGGAACGAATCAACAAAAACACGAGTGGTAGCATTTGAAGGAGTAGAAAAAGTTGCCAGAGAAGCAGTATTTAAAAGACTCATTCCTGAGCTTAAGGCTTCTTGGAAATATCTTTCTTCCTTCACTTTCTCTTTCTCTCTCTCCTCTCTGTCTCTGTCTCTGTCTCTCTATCTCTCGTACACATACACACACACACACACACACTCTTGATTTGTGTTAAAAAAACAGCTGCTCAACCATATATTTTCAAGTACAGATAATTGGTATTACCGCCCTGCCCCCCAAGATGGGATGCTTGCGATTTAGATTTTCAGAATGAATTCAAAAGCACCTCAGGCTCTCTTAATTTCATTTCCACTTCCTCGCCTGTTTAAAGACCTGGAAATGACCCATGTTTGCATTAACTTACTGCAAATCAGCAGTAACAATCAGATATGATCTACCGAGCAACTCTGGCCGCACTGTCCAACGGGCCATTACTTTCTCTGATCCTGCCACCTGCTACCATGGCAACCAAGTTAAGCTCTGCTCTTTTGTTCACACCTGACAGGGTGCTCATTTCCTGGGCAGGACTCAAAATGCATACAATCTGATTTCCAAATATGTTTGCACGCTCTTTCAAAATGAGGTAGCAGCTCGGTGGTTAAAAACAAAAATAAAAAACAAAAAAACCAGAATCTGGAAATGCAGCCCCAGGTTCAAAAACAAACTCAGACAGTTGTTTGTGACTCACAAAATGTGTATGAGGAAGGCCTTTTCCTCACTTAATACGACAAGGCATATAAAGCACACAGCACAGAGCTTACCCTCTGGTTAAGAAGTGGTAAGCACTCACTACTGTTACTATCTTTTGTTTTCTTGTTTGTTTGTTTTTGTTGTTGTTGTGTTGTTATTGTTTAAGATACAGTCTCACCGGGCTGGAGAGGTGGCTCAGAGGTTAAGAGCACTGACTGTTCTTCCAGAGGTCTGAGTTCAATTCCCAGCAACCACATGGTGGCTCACAACCATCTGTAATGAGATCTGGTGCCCTCTTCTGTATACATAATAAATAAATCTTAAAAAAAAAAAAAAAGATACAGTCTCACTGGAGCTCAGGCTGACCTGGAACTCGAAGTGAACAGGTGTGCCCTGGCCAGAAGATACTATTTTGCTGCTTATCTTCCCCTCATCTGACTCTTACCCTTTCTTCTCCTTAGATGGTGTTCCCTCCCCTAGCCATAAGTGAGTGAAACAGATTACACTTGGGGTCTCTTGAAACAGAATATCCTGTAGCCCAGCCTGATCTTGAACTTACTATAAAAACAGATGACTTTAAACTCTTGATCACTTCCCAAGTTCCACCTTATCAATTCTTTTTAAAAAAAAAACATTTATTATTTTAAATATGCATGTGTGTATGTGGGGGAGGGGGTACTGGTACCCCTGGAGGCCAGAACCATCTCAGCAGCTCCCCCCCCCCCACACCCCCTAAATTCTTGATTGTCTGTTTAAAGAGACACTAAGTCATCTAACACTTAGGGGAAGGAGTTGACCAGGACAGGTTTTAGACTACATCAGAGCAAGTAGCTCTCTGTAGCTGTGGCTGTCTGTACAAGACCTGCCTAAGACTGGGCCCCTCAACATTTTATAATNGATGGGGGAGGGTCCATGAGCCTCCACTCCTCCCTGAGGGCCTATTGGCAGTTCATGGTTGCTGGGGGAGGGGTGTCATTTTCTTCAGTGGTATAGCCATTGGTAAATTGCCCAGGCTCTTGTAAATAACCTCTCACTCAGGCTTGTGCAAGCATCTATGATTAAATCCAATGGGTCATATGGAAAGAAGGCACAAAAATGGGAGGGGACTTGTTGGGAAGTAGAAGAGTTTCAGCAGGAAAGGGAGGTGGATAAGAGTGGGGGGCATGGGGTAAAAACCACTAAAATTCATTATATGTGTGGAATTGTCAAAGAATAAAAACTGGAAAAATTTAAAAGGCCCACATGTATGTGTATACATATGTGTGTATGTATACATATATATAAGTATATATGGAAAGCACTTTTTTTTTACATTTTTTTTTTTTAGAAACTCTATCCCCCTAACATAAAAAATGTCAAAATGAACCTGGATTTTTACTTCCACGCACCCTTTCTCTCCCTTTGGAATTAAAAATTAACTAGGACCTAAATTAAACAGGAGCACTTTCTGCCTTGGAGAGCTTATAAATTATTTTATGACTGAGACCAGTCACTCGGGACATTGTTTCTTTGTGACAGGGAGGGCTTGCTCAAACAGGATGACCCACTAGGAAGGGGACTCCCACCCTCTGTAACCAGGGCAGCTCCCCAAAGATGCCCTCTGTTTAAAGCCTTCAAAGCGTAAGTCACGGATTCACTCTAAGGTCAAAGGCCCAGCTGATGCTGTCCTAGGGGGGCAGCTTACTCGTTCAAAAGCGTTTTTTTTTTTTTTCTTTGCGGGAAAATAAATCAATTTTCCATGGATTGAATGGGCTCTGACTTTTCTCATTCAGTGTCCAATCAGATATTTATTTTGCTCTGTTAAAAAGAGTAGAACTTAAACAGATTCACTCCTTAGTGTACAGTCCCCCCCCTCATACAACACACCTGCAGTTAAAACAGGAAAAACACTCAACAGCTTTTTGGTTGATAAATAAGGGCCATGTCTCATGAAGTCTGGCAACAACAGGCCACTTGTTTCCTTTCGGGCTGCTCTCTTCAAGCTTTAAGTCCCCATTCGATGCCCGGAGGGTCCAGACAGCCACAGACTGGCGTGGCCACACTTCCTCTGGGCATGTACGGAACAAGGCTGTTAAAGCCTTCCCCAGATCAAGCTAACCTCATAACACAAGTAACAAAAGTGTATTTCAGGGGAGAAAAAAAGCGAATAAGGCAAAACCCTCAAGCTTCAGTTTGAAACAATGTCATAATCTGCACACAATGCTTAAAGGAACAGCACTGTCCTAAATTAGTATGTCATAAAATGTAGAGCAGGAACCCTGCTAACTCTGAAGTGTTCTCACTCCCTGATTAGGGGGTCCACAGACTGGGGAAGTTTAAAAAACCCTGATGTAGACCTTCTCATTAAACCACCTGACTCCAGTGGACCCACACTCTTTCCACAGAAACGTCTTCATGGGTTAAAGAAGTTTAAAACAATCCCATGACTTACAATACAAAGTCAGAAGTTTGAGATGAATGATCTCTCCTGAAATATTGAAGTACATTGTCTAAATTATTCAGCTTAGAACATTACTTGTCTCTCAAATGTTCTTGAGATAGTTCAGCCTTGGTACTAAAATTGACTTCTGATCTAGAGCCAAGNAAGCCCTGGGACCCTCCCAAAGTTCTAGATCATGGCAGTAACTGAGAGACGTCAGGTCAGACATCAACGTTAAGATATTTTTGTACATCCATGTGACATCAATGAGAATCTGAAGGCTAGAAACAAGTTTACCTGGAAAGAGAGGCCACTCATGACAGCAGGACTTAAAGCCCTGCAACACTCTCTATCACTGTACTCCCTGCCTATTTTCCTGGAATTCTGGGTGAGTCAGAGGGATCAAGAGATCTAATTTTGATGGAAGAAGTCATTAAAGTTATCTGCTTTCATTATAAATAAAAATATCTACAACGGGGAGGGAGCATCCAAGTACTCACTGAAGGACATAGACAGGCAGACAATAGGGAATGGTTGGGATGGTGGCAAAATAGCATATGCTTTGTCTAAGGGAATGACACAAATGGACATCACATACTCAACTGAACAAAAATTCAGTATGAGGATCATCCATTTATGAGCCCTAACCTAAGGTCCCATCCGAGTCATGGCACCAATGTTAGTATTAATGTTAGCGGTTACCGTTACCGTGCGAGAAAAGGTCATGAGGCATGACAAAATCCAGTATCAGAGCTTTATTAGAAAGTGTGGGGGGGAAGAGAGAGAGAGAGAGAGAGAGAGAGACAGACAGACAGACAGACAGACAGACAGACAGACAGAGAGAGCACGCGCAGCCACACGTGGAGAGAGAGAGAGGAAGAGAGAGAGACAGAGAAAGAGAGAGACAGAGCGCTCGCGGCTGCATGGAGAGAGAGAGAGGAGGAGAGAGACAAGGAGAGGGAGGAAGAGGTAGGATTTCCCTTTGCACATGCATGAAGTGCGAATGTGAAGTTACTTAGCTGGGGGAGTGGCCAGGAATTCCAACAACATCTCCATTCTTTAAGAAAGAGAATCAGTTTTGTTGGATAAAGGTCTGTACACCCAGAAGTTACTTAGGACCAGAAATAGATGTTCTAAATACGAGCATCATATACTCATTACCTTGCTTGTAAAACTACATTTAGACCGCCCCCCTCCACTCAGCACTGGGCATCAAACCCAAGGCCTCGTACATTCTAGGCAAGAGCTATCTACTTTTGATGATGGACAAGAATGTCAAGCCAGGCCGGTGCCACAGGCCTATAAATCCCAGCTACTTGGAAGGCTGAGGCAGGAGGATCCCAAATTCAAGGCCTGCCCGGGCTGCAAAGTGAGGTCAAGGACAGTGTGGGCAATGCAGTGAGAACTTGCCTCAAAATAAGGGGAAAAAGAAGGTAGGATGGGGCATGGAGATACATGGGTCAGTAGTAGAGGTCTTGATAACATGCGCCGAGAGAAAAAGGAATGTGTTAATTTTAAACTTAGAGTAGAAATGGTGATAATGTAAGTGGTCTAGATCCAATATAATCTAGTGTCATTTTATTTCATGTGAAACTAATAATAGCCTCATGTGCATTTTTAATTTACTTTATTGCAAAAATGCCATGTTGTGTTTAAATACAATAAGTCTGCAAGAAGAAAAAATTGTTTCCATGCTTTGAAAGACATAAAGCCTCAATATATTAAGAGTTTAACATTTTATCTGACGTGATAATCAGTATTTGCCAACAAGGGAAAAGTCCAGGGAAGGTGAAATCTATCTTCAAACAAGACCAGAGAACATTTCTTACCCAGCCCACGAGGATGGGACCAACATGCTCAGTCGAGCCATCAGGCTTCCGAACGTCTCGAAGCTGACTCAGGAGCTCTGGCGAGAAATAAAAGCAATGCTTATTTTGTTAGACATTCAAATATGAGCAGGGTGGAAGAAGGTTCTGGGCTACTCGCAGTATTACACAATCACAGATCTGCTATAAGACAACTCAGTTAAGGCTACAAGTCATGACTTGTCTGGGCCAAAGCTTACCTTCATGTAGAGGAATTAGAGAGTCCAGTGTTCCAAAAATTTGATTCAGTTCTTCTTCTGTCATTATTGAGAGTTTCAGCATGGGGTCATGGTAGGCCTGTAAAAGATGGGCAAGAGATGGGACACAAATACTGAAATTCAGAGGAAATCAGTTGTTTGTGTAAATGATTCCTGAGAGGTGCTTTACAATAAATAAAAACTGCTTCCTACAATTTCTCCTAATAATGTATGGAAACAGCAGACAGGTGTGGTTGGAAGAACAGAGAATCCGGTTCTGCCTTCAGCATTTTGTGGCATAAACTAAGGTAGATTTTCTCCAAGCCCTTCTACACTTTAGTATACCATACATCTAGGAAGGAGCAAAAATCCTACGTGGAGAGCATGTAGAACTTTGTTACAAAGTTCTAAAAGTCAACATGATCCTACACTTTGAACAATCTCCCACTTTATTCAAAATTAGCTAACAGCAGGCTTTTTCAATTAAGTACATATCTAAAAGAAAAGAAAACTGGTTGGACCCTTCACTATTGATGTTGAGTACAGACAGAAAAACATTTGCCAATCCTAGTTAGTTCAGATGTCCAGAATGCACATAAGCGTTGGGTAGGTATGGTGGCACTGGGAAAAGGAAGAGACAGCAGAGGACTAGAGCTAACCAGACTACTTATATTGATGAGCTTTGGTTCAGTTGAGAGAACCTGCCTCAATAAATACCATGACGATTCAATGAAGAAGACTCATGTTAACCTCTGGTATCCACAAGCACAGATGTGACCACACACACATGAACATGCATACATGTAGACTACACATAAACACATGCAAAAATAAGACAGATGCCATTTCTTGCTTTCAGAGAGTTGTGTAAAGCTAATTGAGTTTTTTTTTTTTTTAAGATGCATGGAAACTTAAAATATATGTTTAAAAAAACAGTTCAAGATTCATGACAGGAAGGATGTCACATCAGAACACAAAAACAAAACCAAGTTTTATAGAGCCCTTTATGGGGCTCTAACAGGTCAGAAAATTAAAGGTAAGGTATCCAAGGAAGGTTCTGGAGATGAGCCACGTGTACAGGAAATACCACAGAAGAAATGACCTTGATTTGAGCTGATGCCCAGAGAGGGGTAGAGATGTATGACTGACAGGAAAGAGGGATTTGGGGAGAAAACAGATCCCTGTGAGTCAGAGGATGGCCAAGAAACATCTAAAGGTGTTTATGTTTGGGAAATCTTGACTCAGGAAGTGGGGGTTAAGCATGTGACCAGCATATGGATATATGATATGTTCCAGACTTAAATGCCTTCTTGTTTCTCTGAGCTGCTCAGCCTCTAGCCCTACCCAACAGTTTCTTGGCAGTGTCCATATAAAGCCTAGATAGCCATCTCAGGAATGTAGGAGAGAGAGAACTTCCTACTAGCAGAATGTTGAACTGAGGATCCTAAGACAAGAAGCGTNCTTCCGACCTCACAATTCCCTCAAGAAGCCATGGACTAGAAAAAAAGTTGGAGGAGTCTGAATTGAGCTTCCAAACTAGGGAGTCACTGGAAAGATTTGTTGTCGAGGATGTACATGATATAAGCAAGGTTTCCTTCCCTCCTCCCATATAATGGGGATTAACACATTTTCAGCTGGGGTTAGCTCAGCGGTAGATCATATGCACAGCATGTTTTAAGTCTGAACCTAGTCCTCAGCATTCAACAAATAACCCCCCCCAAAAAAAAACCAAAACCCTAGTTCCATATGAAAGACACTAATTTATTATACTATACAAACACTCACCTCACTCTACCTGCTTTCAAGAATCAATTGTCTTTATCCTGATTTAGAGACCTATTTCTCTAAATGATGATGATTTCTCTCGTGGACAAAGGGGCCCTACATGTGACTCCTTTTTTGGTGTGTTTTGAGAGTCAGGNTCTCAGTATGGGGCCCNGGCTGGTCTCATACTCTAGCCCCTTCCACCTCAGNGTTCTGAGCAGCTCAAGAAGACTTCTAGGACAATGAAATACACAGAAAACCAGGNCTCCCNGAGCACTTTCAGATTTAAACAGACACATCCTTCGAGGTGCACCAGACACTCAGAGGCANCCGGCAGGTGCCAGGTGTAGAGGACTTATTTGCCTTCTTGCTTTGAGCCATTTCCTTCACTGCTTGGTTTGTGGTCAAAAGTTCTTTTCAATTTCTGATGACTTGAGTTAGTCACAAAGAGGCTGCTCAAACACATCATCTTGGGACTATGAAATGACTCACAGGGCAGAAAAAAACACACAAAGTGACTCAAACAGCTACTGTTTCTTAGCTTACCTTTTTTGCCAATTTCAAGTCCTCTATCAAGTCTTCTTCACCTTGAGAAAGCTCAAAGATCGCCTGCAAAATAAGATAAAACTGACTTGCTCACTTCTTTTATTTATGAGCCTAAATTCAAACAGTACCAACACTCAAAAGCTCCAGGTCTCCTTAAGTTAGATGAGACCTGGGGTAGACTCAGGGAAGTAGATGCTGAGCATGGCCCTGAGTTTAATACCTTGCAGGAAAAAAAAGGGTTAAATTAGCCTGAAGCAAACGCAACTTGTAGTTAAAAGCTGCAAAGAAAAGCCTTGTTTGTGAGAGTTTGACGTGTATTGTGAGAGTTTGACGTGTATTTCCAACCTACCAAGTTGCCCTTCACATTTTAGAACTCTGATGAAGTCCAACAAGAGGGAACCACATTGAGTGAAATAATCATTGTGTGAGTGTTGGATTCTGTCTCTTTGCTATGAGTAGCAATCGTGAGAAATAATCNAGTCTGCTCTCAGAAATAGATGTGGCAGTATTCTTAACCAGACCATCAAAGACTGCTTCTCTTTTCCCCAAAGAAGGCGAGTCTCAGCAGAAAGCTATAGCCCTATCATCTACTTAAGACTGGGATTATGAAAAGGACCCAACATTTTATCACTGTAAATAGAATCTGGTGGAGTCAATTCATTCTGAAGTCCCACAGGGTACAATAAATAAGATTAGAGGAACTGGTTCTTTGTAAGAGTGAGCAAATGGACCATTTCTAATTTGGCTCCATTAAGCCACCGTAATTTAAAGAGCTATGATGTGCAGAGTACTCTCTCTCATCTGGGAATCTAAACACTGGGCAAACATTATGGTATTAAAGGACTACAAGTCTGTGATGATGGTCCAGGAACAACTGTACTGTTCCCAGCTGGAGAGAAGTCAACAGCTTTCAGGCATGGCCACTACCCTGAGGTTTAGGGACTAGAGGGCAATGAAATGGAACAAAGCAGGTGAGATGGCATCCTGGGCTGNAGGGACAACCCTCCCCAAGGCCCTGCAAAGCCTCATGTCACGGCTTGCTGAAATAATTACACTCTCATGAGAAGCTGCAAAGAGAGCACAGAAGTCCTGTGTCCCTATCAGCTATCTGTCTCCACGACTGGCATCCTAGATGGACTTGTCTTGGGTTTCCTTGGCCATCTGCTTTANGGAAGCTCATCAACTATAATGACCAATGGCCCCCCACCCTCAAGAGAGGAGGACCACAGAATTCCACAACAGAAAATACTTTGGCTTTGGAATAAGAGAAGAATCAGGTTCAAATGCTGACTGTGGCTTACCTCCGCTCACCTTGCCTTAATGCCTGTCTCATCTGTAGTCTATCTTTTCTTTTCCTATGCTGTTAGGTTGTACAAGATAGACATTATATATATATATATATATATATATATATATATATATATATATATATGTATGTGTGTGTGTGTGTGTGTGTGTCAATAACACTTAGAAAAATACAGGAAAACATAAGGAAGGAAATTTTCATCACCCACAATAGCATCTTGTTAACTCTGAGAATACAGAAATAACAAGCCCAGTTTTTCCTTCCCTCCCTCCCTCTCTCCCTTCCTCCTCCTCCTCCCATTTCTGTTTTTTTCTCCTCCATTTTCATAACCCAGGTCACCTCTGACACCCCATATGGGAACTTCCCTCNGCACGTCAAGCAATGAATTCTGCTGCAGACACCCNAGAGCTGTCCTCTAATTCAATTCTAATGCTACCTACCTGGAGACAGCATCAGGTCCCCCAAGTGAGGGCTCAGTCCCAAGACTCTTCACCCTCCTATACACTAATCAAGACCTGAAGAATTTGACCTAGGACTCTCTTCAACTGGTGAGAAGTCAGTGTTCCCTTGACCCCTCCCCTCAGGTGCTTAATCTGCCACAACTGCTCACAGAACTCAAGGCAACGTGCATGCTTACTGGTTTACAGGACATTATAAAGGCTATGAGCATCAGGTGAGGATAGGAACAAGGGAAGGTTGAGTGCAGCCTACACCCTCTCTCTCTCTACCACACCACCCTCCCAGAACTCACGTGTTTAGTTATTCAGCTCTTAAAACCTTGTCCTCTGGGTTTCTATGGAAATCCAGACAGCANGACAGATTAAATCACTGGCCATTGCTTATCACCTGTAACCATCAACCTCTCTCCCTTCTCCAGGGGTTAGCAGGTAGAGCCATATCTTAGTTTGGTTTCTATGGCTGGGATAAACAAAGGCAGCTCAGGAGGAAAGGGTTGATTTCATCTTACAACTCTTAGGTCACAGTCCATCACTGACAGAACTCAGGGCCAGGNTCAAGGCAGGCNCCTAGGGGCAGGAACTAGAAGAGAGGACATAGAGCACTAGTTCTGTGGGTCTNAANCCCCTCNGGGGTTGCATATCAGCTTTTTACAGCATGATTCAGAACAGTAGCAAAATTAGTTGTGAAGTAGCAACGAAATAATTTTATGGCTGGGGGATAGGAGNCACTGCATTNAAGGGTCCCAGCATTAGGAAGGTTGAGAATCACTGTCATAGGGGAATGCTACTTACTGGCCTGTCAGCCTGTTTCTACTATACAGGACCCCACTGGCCCAAGAATGGCACTGCTCACAGTGGGCTGGGCCTTCCCATGTCAATCATTAATCAAGAAAACACCCCACAAGCTTGCCTGTAGGCAGTCTGATGGAGG